>LBNU01005069.1:302459-318505 GCA_014162995.1 Artemisia annua
TCACGATGTTCTTCACGATGTTCTTCACGCTTATCCTAAATCAAGTAAATGCATCAAATTATATTAATAAAATGCGAAAAATAAATGCAACAACAAGTGTAGAACACTTACGGTTCGACGTCTCTTCTTCTCCATTTAACATGTGTGTGGAGATCGATGTTTTGTGAAGATCGCCGGCCAAGTGTGTGAGTTTTTAGATATTTTTAGATCTAGATTTGGAAAAAAACGAGAAGCAAATAGGGGGAATAGTGTTTGGGGGTGGTGGAATAGTATTAGGCGCGAAAAACGAGAAGCAAATAAATTAAAAAATGGTAATAGTAAAAATATTATTATTATATTCACTTGTTCCTTCCCAATGAAATCTTATAAAGATTTTGTGCAGAAGTAGCACAGGTAGCACAGCCGCCGGTAGCACACTTGATACGAATAAAACAAAAAACGGGTGGGGTCTACTTCGAATAAAACAAAAGTACAAGTGGGGCAACCTCATGATTGGGAAATAGTTGAAGTGATAGCGGGGTCATGCCACGTGTCAAACAATGAAGTAGGTAGCACGGGTAACACATGGTTGCACGGGTAGCACATGACCAAATTTGGAATTTGGATAAAAAATGACTCAATAGTGGTTCTAAATTCAATTTTTGGCACTTTTTTGGAATTTTCCCTATTAAAATTCTTCATTGACAATCAGAGTCAAAAGTTGAAAGTTTTATCGTTTTATGACTCTTAGTGATGACATGCATTGCCGCTAAATATTGGCCGTCTGGAAAAAATAGTTATTGTTGTAGCGAATGTCTTCTTTAAAACTTTTAGAAAAAAGAATGACTCAAGAAATACGTAGACTTATTTTGAACTAAAATATTGTTTTTTGCGATATGTCTAGTAAGGCGGATGTTACAGGTTAATCGTATCATCTCATTCTTTTACTCATACCTTTAAGCTATCTGTCTTTTACATGCTGATCACAGTACGTGTCTATCAGAACGACAAAGGATCGGTTTACTTTGCGATATGTTTAGTAGACCAAAACCTCGAATCAAAATTTTTTTCTAATAAAAACGTACCTACCAAATGACAAAACTAGTAGTATAAAATAAAGATCAAAACCAAGTCTGGTCCACTAAAGCCACTTGTTGATAATCCAATGGTTTGTCATGAAACAAATGTAAGATACCAAAGTGACGGTATCAAAAGTTATCAATTAAACAAGACTTTTATTATCTAGGCTTTGCACTACATGACGGTCTATCGAACCCGATGGAGTGTCGTGTACAAATACATTTTTGGGTTCTTACGACTTCTTTAATAAAACAAAATTGTTTGATGTGTTTATTGAATCTTTCTACTACAAGATAAAAGTATATTACGTGGTTATAACAGAGGGTGTTTAAATTGGTTAATTCATAGATATTTGACAATTACCAAAACAATTCTTTTCATATATTTATATTTTACTTTTTTTCAATCTTCTTGTTACATATATGATTACATGTCAACATTACACAGGAATAAAATATGCTTATACTTCTTTTCTTATATTTATACTTTTATTTATATCTATTCGCAATATAATTTTTACGTATTACAATTATTTCAAAAACATTCTAAAACCAAGCATCTATTATCGTAAAAGCACCCAGTGAGGGTGTGCTATAGAATAAAATGCCAGCCTATAGCGTAAACCACCATACCGGTGATCGCATTATAAGGTTAAACGTCACCCCCACCAACCAAGTCATGGCCACTTTATTTTATTTTATTTTTGTGTATAACGGTTAAAATATACATTACATTTTAAAAGAAAATTTTTTTAAAAGAAATTGAAAATATATACATTACATTTTAAAAGAAAAACCCTATTTTCTATATCTTTTTCCCTTTAAATTTTCTACAACTGTCATTTCTTTCTACTATTTAACAAACACTTATCTCTTCAACACAATATTTTCTTCCTTAAAAAATATACATATTTATTCATTTTATTATGATCACAACTATGATCATTACGATATTTACTTTGAAGACTATCCGAGTATATATACGATCCTTTATGAGGCTTATCAAGAATTTCAATCTTTGAGTAATCAAAAAGTCGAGAGTTCGGGTCCTTGTACAATGACACCCATACCACGTGAACGAAAGGTTGCGGAACAACGAATTTTTAACAACTATTTTGGCGACGATTTCAATGTTATATATATATTCAAACTTATTTGATGACCTTATTGACGATGTTGCTCCGAAAGCTCCGTTTGTAGTGAATGAAAACACATACGAAAAAAGTTACCAATTAACAGACCAAATTTATCCACAGTGGGCTACGTGTGTCAAAACATTTTCAATTGCACATGATGAAGGAAAAATGAAGTTTAAAAGAGTTTAAAGAAGTCCTTAGAAATGATATTGAAAGAGCTTTTGGAGTCCTTCAAGGTTGCTGGAAAATTTTACAACAACCTATACGTGCTTACCAAGTCAACAATCTATGAAAAATCATGTATTGTTGCATCATATTGCATAACATAATATTAAAAGATATAGAATTCACGATTAGTGAATTTAACGAATTGTGCATAACCGAATTTGTAACGTACTCGGGCCGAAAGATCCACCACACGACGAATGAAACACAAAGAACTTCGTAATGCAAAAGTGCACAACGATCTTTAATTCAAAGAGATACTGTAAAGCATCCATAAAACCTTAATCACTAGATTGTACTTTTTTAATTTCGCATTTTTAGTATATCGTTATTTTTAATTTAATGAAATATGTTGTTTTATTTAAATAAATAAATAAATAAAAAGCTGTATAACACTCTGAGCTATAAATAAAGATATTTTTGAGTTAAGTTATAATTTCTGAGTTATAAGGTGAAAAACTAATGTGTAAATACCATTGACCTTGTATTCTAAAAAAAGAAATAAAAACATGGTTTTCTAGATATATTTTTAGCAAAAGAAAGTAATTTGATTTGAAGAAGATATTGTCTTGTTTTATAAAAGATTTTTTATTTTTATATAAAAACCGACCGAACCAACAAACAGTTATCATCATCATCATCCATTTCTTATATCTCTCTTCAATCATCAACCGGACCCTTCCTTCATATTTTTTTTTATTAAAAAAAAGGGTCCTTCACCAAATTTCATTTTTAACATCATTTCACTAATTCAGGTATCATTTCTATCACCATCTTTATATTTTTACAAAATTATATATGTTAGTGTATAAGATTTATATAATTTGTTAGGTGTTCCTGTTTTTGTTTGTTTGAGTTATTAGGTGTTTCATATGATGTTGTTGTTTTTTTAATGTTTAAGGATGGATGGATAATTAATTATGTGGATAAGGTTGGTGGTATATATGATTGAGCTGAAATGTTTTATTTATGATGATTTGAGTGGTGAGTTAATTGTAGCGGTTTTCGCGAATATATTTTGCCCCTAGTTTTGATTAGTTGATAATATCGGTCTACGCGAAAAACATGTACTTTTGGATAGAGTAGGAAACATGGTTAATTCTGTCTATCCGCTATTGGAAATGGACCATTATTGTGGTACAAACTAAATTAGAAAGGTGGATGAGAGTTCGATTAGTCAGCCAAAAGGTCGGAAATCATGGTTAAAAAGGTGGACGAGAGTAATTTTTTTGGATAGATTCGTTTTCTGCTAAGTTATGTTGAGTGAGTTAATATGTATATATATGGTTAGCTGGTATCAAAGCAAGACTGATATGCAGTTTTTCTCATTTCTGTAATACTAAGATGGTAGCAAGCAAAGTTTATCCCCGTAGTTTGAAGATAGGAGTAATATAGCTAACATCACTAATTCACTATTTCTAGAATACTTCGTGCTTCTTTTAATATATGACCTCAACAGGGCAGGAGCCTTCAAAAATCTAGGAAAACAAATAGAGTATCAAAATATAAATATAAATTGAAGTTACTTTGTTAATTATTGCAAATATTTTTAGTACCTTGTACTCCTTTCGCTCATTTTGAGACTTATGATGAACTCATTTTTACCTTTTGATCTTTGGAATTGTTACGCAAAATTTTTGTTATTATTTCTGAAATGAGGATGTAATGGACTCATCCGTATAACTGCTTATGACATACATTTGTATGCTTTCTCTTCGACACAATGCACTTATGCATAATTATTAAAAGAAATATTGCAACTTTGCTCATGTTGCATCTTCTGTCAGATAATGTAGTTAGATTGATGATATATTTAGGCTATCTTGTAACTCATCACATAGCTACAACTGATGATGTCGTTGGAAATCTGTTATTTGCAGATCGTTTGATTGCAATCATGGCGGGGGCTCTAGTTCAGTCGACCAGCTTTCCTTCAACGGTTTCTGGGGAAAACAAAGTCCGTTCAAAAAGATCCGGTAGAACAAAAGGTCAGGTGAAGATGATGTATAGCTTACAAACTCCCACTATGACAGTGAGATCGTTCTCTGGTTTGCGTGGGACCAACGCTTTAGACAACTTGGTAAAACGCGGCCCAGATTTCCATTCAAAGGTTGCAGCTGCCACATCTGTTCGCAGACCAAAGCCTTCTCGAATAGTGCCTAAAGCAATGTTTGAACGCTTCACGGAGAAAGCTATTAAAGTTATTATGCTTGCACAAGAAGAGGCAAGACGGCTTGGTCATAACTTTGTGGGTACCGAGCAGATATTGTTGGGTCTTGTTGGTGAGGGTACTGGAATTGCAGCGAAGGTGTTAAAGTCGATGGGAATTAATTTGAAAGATGCACGTGTGGAGGTTGAGAAGATTATTGGTAGGGGTAGTGGATTTGTTGCTGTAGAGATCCCATTTACACCTCGTGCAAAGCGTGTTTTGGAACTGTCACTAGAGGAGGCACGTCAACTTGGTAACCTCTCTTTCTTTGTCTTCCTCAAAATAATTTTATCCTTCGATGTGCAAGGGGAATATTAATTCAGAATGTAATACTTCAGTGGTCACTTGTTTAACACTTCTGTCCATATGTTTTAGGTCATAATTATATTGGATCGGAGCACTTGCTTCTTGGTTTGCTACGTGAGGGTGAAGGTGTTGCAGCTCGTGTTCTTGAGAATCTAGGTGCAGATCCAAATAACATTCGTACACAGGTAAGTTCTAAGGTTATGTACTTTATAGGGTCTTTGGTTGTATCTCTAAAAATACTAAAATGGGCGGGTTGTGTAACTGATTAAAACAGGTAAAATAGTACCTTGGGTGATTTTCGTTCCATTTGTCCTGTTTTCTTAGCTATATTTTTTTTATCCGACCTGCTTAAGATAATACATAACCCAAATCGACCCATTAGTGGGTTAGTAGGTGAAAGTCGTCACATCTAGTATCTACCTTTGGTTCAGTAGTAAAAATCATTACTGCTTTTCGTTTTGAATAAAATTTTCAATTGTTTGAACAGGTTATCAGAATGGTTGGTGAGAGTGCAGAAGCGGTGGGTGCTGGAGTCGGTGGTGGAAGCTCAACCAATAAGATGCCAACACTTGAGGAATACGGCACCAACTTGACAAAGCTTGCGGAGGAGGTATGTTCTTATCACAAGTTACACACGTATTTTTTACTCTTTATGCAACTATATTTACAATTAGTTATCGTTTTTTCTTCTAGGGTAAGCTGGATCCTGTTGTCGGAAGGCAACCACAAATTGAAAGAGTCACTCAGATTCTTGGTCGCCGTACAAAGAACAACCCATGCCTGATTGGAGAACCTGGTGTTGGGAAGACAGCTATTGCAGAAGGCCTTGCCCAAAGAATTGCAAGTGGTGATGTTCCAGAAACGTTAGAGGGAAAGAAGGTGGGTAGTAGTTTATTGTTTTTACCGTTCATAAATTTAAAAGTATAGCATTTGCTCCCGAGCTAGTATGTGATGTGCTATGTAGCTTGAAAGGATAACATTAACTGCTGATTTATCTGTGAAAGTTTGCAAAAACCCGTATGTGATATAATGACTGACTTTTGGGAGTAATAAGAGTATTATGATACTTAAAACTATTTTTAGGATCAAAATGTCGGTCTTGAAGAGTTCACCTTCATCCTGGATCCGTTATAAGCTGCTCCAGTATACATGCTATCTTTTTTAACGTAATGTTAGAATTCCAGATAAGATTTATGCTATTATATTTGCATCTTCAGGTGATAACTCTAGATATGGGTCTTCTTGTGGCTGGCACAAAGTATCGTGGAGAGTTTGAGGAAAGATTAAAGAAATTGATGGAGGAAATTAAACAAAGTGATGAGATTATTCTGTTTATTGATGAAGTCCACACACTAATTGGAGCCGGGGCAGCTGAGGGGGCTATCGATGCTGCTAACATCTTGAAACCAGCTCTTGCAAGAGGTGAATTGCAGGTAAGCTATAAGCGATGCCAAATTAGATTGCGTTTATCTCGGGGCACCATGTGCTGGTATACCTGTACAGTTCCTTCCGTTTCTGTTTATGGATATTTATTAATGTATTTGGTGCAGTGTATTGGTGCAACAACACTTGACGAGTACCGGAAACATATTGAGAAGGACCCGGCACTAGAGAGACGATTTCAGCCCGTGAAGGTACCTGAGCCAACAGTTGATGAGACAATTCAGATCTTGAAGGGGCTCCGTGAGCGATATGAAATTCACCATAAGCTTCGTTACACTGACGATGCATTGGTCGCTGCAGCACAATTATCATACCAATACATCAGGTTCATGGATCTAGTTAATAGTCAAATATAACACCCTTGTACCTTGTAATATTGTGAAACATCGTTAGTAATATGGGGGGCAAGATGGGCGGGTCAAAATGAGACAAGACTTAACCTTACTACTAAAAGTAAATAGGTTTTATTCGATTACCCAAAAGTTGGTACAAGAAAAGGTTTAGATCTTTAAATAAAAAGAGTTAGGATGTTGTAGGCACTTATAATAGTCTTTGGGCGACTTCCATCCGTTTTAAGCTAATTTTTGTTCTTTACGTATTGATTATCTATCTGACAGCTGTCTTTATTTCTTACAGTGACCGATTTCTTCCTGACAAAGCTATTGATTTGGTAGATGAAGCTGGTTCTCGTGTTAGACTCCGTCATGCACAAGTAGGTGTATTTGTTTTTAATCAATTTTCTGCTTATAGTCTTTTGTAGTCAAACATTAATAATCAATGGTATGCAGCTCCCAGAGGAAGCCAGAGAGCTCGAAAAAGAGCTTAGGCAGATAACTAAAGAGAAGAATGAAGCAGTTCGGGGCCAAGATTTTGAGAAGGTATATGCTTCTACTACTTGTTCTGCTGTTGTTGCTGATTAGAATGGGCAATTTGGGCCTTTTTGTTTAACATGTGGGTTTTGTTTGGCGAACCATAGCATTCAAACAGGCCCAAAATGGGTTTAAACTGAAAAAACACCAATAAACTTGGGGTCAAAATGGGCATTGGTTGACCGCCGAGACTTTATGTATTCCTTCTCTTTGTAACCACTGTTGGCTCATAACGCCGCTGTCGTAACCATTAATATTTTTGACATGACAATTAATTAATTTTGGTAATAAATAACAATTTTAAAGTTCAATTCAATATTGTATACAGGCCGGGGAGTTGCGGGACAGAGAGATGGATCTTAAGACTCAGATATCAGCTCTCATTGATAAAAACAAAGAGATGAGCAAGGCAGAAACCGAAGCAGGGGAAGAGGGTCCAACTGTAACAGAAGTCGACATTCAGCACATCGTCGCTTCATGGACTGGAATACCCGTTGACAAAGTCTCAACCGACGAATCCGATCGTCTCCTTAAAATGGAAGAGACCCTTCACACTCGAATCATCGGTCAAGATGAAGCAGTCATAGCCATTAGCCGAGCCATCCGTCGTGCCCGTGTCGGTCTTAAAAACCCCAACCGTCCCATTGCCAGCTTCATCTTTTCCGGACCCACTGGTGTCGGGAAGTCTGAACTCGCTAAATCACTAGCTGCATACTACTTTGGGTCAGAAGAAGCCATGATCCGTCTCGATATGAGTGAGTTCATGGAGCGCCACACTGTCTCGAAACTCATCGGTTCACCACCGGGTTACGTCGGTTACACCGAAGGGGGTCAGTTAACCGAAGCGGTCCGTCGCCGACCGTATACCGTTGTGCTCTTCGACGAAATTGAAAAAGCTCACCCAGATGTCTTCAATATGATGCTTCAAATTCTTGAAGATGGAAGATTGACTGACAGTAAAGGACGAACCGTTGACTTCAAAAACACACTTCTAATCATGACATCAAATGTCGGAAGCAGTGTTATTGAAAAAGGTGGTCGAAGAATCGGTTTTGACCTTGACTACGACGAGAAAGACAGCAGTTACAACAGAATCAAAAGCTTGGTAACAGAAGAATTAAAACAATATTTCAGACCCGAGTTCTTGAACAGATTAGATGAGATGATCGTCTTCAGACAGTTAACCAAATTGGAAGTCAAAGAGATCGCAGATATAATGTTGAAGGAAGTTTTTGAGCGCCTAAAGGTTAAAGAAATTGAGCTTCAAGTGACCGAAAGGTTTAGAGATCGGGTGGTTGATGAAGGTTATAACCCGAGCTATGGTGCAAGACCGTTAAGAAGAGCCATCATGAGGCTGCTAGAAGATAGCATGGCGGAAAAGATGCTTGCACGGGAGATTAAGGAGGGTGATTCGGTAATTGTTGATGTTGATGCTGATGGGAACGTGACTGTTCTTAATGGTGGAAGTGGAGCTCCACCATCCGAGACTTTGCCGGAACCTATTGAAGTGTAGAATTTGCTCAAGATATGTTGTTTGTATTATGTTATGATATGATATCATGTGATGTGATGTGATATGCTTATTAATTCGAATTTTTCATATGATGAATTTGCATATCCATCAGTTGAACCATATAACAGGGTTAGAAATTGTAGAACTTTTATGTAATTTTCTTTAGTGATAAAAACATGTGTGAAAGGATTTATGTCTTGTTTTTCAGCTGTAGAACTGATTTATTTGTATAGCTGAATGTGCATTTGGTAATTTGTTGGTAATGCTAGTGAGTTTTGTTATTAAAGAAAAGTAAAGAAATATAAAGTAAAGACTTTTCTCCCAAAATTGGGAGGGAAACACTTTACTTTAATAATCAACAAAATCACACTAATTTTCATTCAATTTCCTTTTCTTTTCCTTCTTAAGTGCTACTCGAGAACACAACTTCTTATGTTTCCTTTTTATTTTATTTCTTTTTCTTCCTTAAATATGAGGGTTTTGGTGTAGTCGTAAAGTGATCCAAAAATTACCATTCTAGGAAATTTTATAGTAACGAGAATGGCAGCGGTCCGCCGCGTTGCGGGCGGGCCTGTTTTTTGGCCGAGGTGATTTTGCGTAAATAAAGTAGAATATTTAGCCGTTGCAATATGAAAATAGTTGAAAATAATTTAATTTATAATAAACCGGAAATATGGTAAATGATTCAAAATAGAACAGACGTGATCCATTCGCTTACAAAATAAAACTGCAATAGCATCTGTTTACTTGATCCGCACTGGATGTTGACAACATCTTCTAAAGTGCATAATATTTTGCAAGAATTTGGATGTAGAACTCTGCAAAAAGTCATGATATAAAATCAGAAACTTTGAAGTTTTAATATTGAAAAGACCATGTAAATGAACACATGCACTAACATTTTCAGTCAACATGCGACTAAAACCAAAAGGCATGGTCCATCATTACAAACAATAGGTAGATCAAAACATAAGAAGGCAAAGGAGCACAAAATAACACATTTAACACTTGCTGCAGCAAAATGCAAAAGTTGCATAAATGAAACAATTGCAGTACGAATTTCCATTGCATTTTCCGTATATTTTTATGCATTTTGCATTATCCAAACTTCTTATTTCGAGGTAAAATAAAATGATAGGTACCAGGGCTGCTAATTTCATGTTCTTTATGTAAGTTAAAATTTTTACAGATAGAAACTTTTTTGAGTATCATTGTAACATTTTTTACAAAAATAAGCAAATCCAACCACAATCTTCAGAAACAAAGACTACTGTTTCGTGATAAGCTAAGGTAGTGTTTGGGATTGCGGCGTAGATCCAAATCATTCTATGCCACATTGCCTGTTAGATGGCACTACCAACTGAATATTCCAAAGCTTTGACACATTTTGCACAGCTACAAAATGTTTCACTTATAAAGTCAACAACATAAATCCTAATGTATCCAACATAATTCTCTAACTTCCTATTGAATCACTTTATGGTATCTTAAGCATTTATGCAGTAGTTTACTCTAATGAAAATGAAATAGGAACTGTTTATTTTGGCCTAACATAAGAAGAATTTACACAAATAAGCAATCCCAAACAGCTTCTAAAACCGTAACAAATAATTACCTGATGAAATATAGCACAATATATATTTTTTTACCACTGGATGCTTAGTCTAGTGGTTGGGTCATTGGTTTGTGACGGGAGAGACGCAGATTCGAGTCCTGTGGGTGCCAATTTTAACCCTTTACCCAAACAAAAAAAGCCATTTTTCATAAGCATGTAGAGACTCCTTATTTAAAGTGCTTAACGGAGTTAAAAGTAAAAGCACCTCAAATTCAACCTTTCTGAAATTAACTAGAAAAATTCAGGGCTGAGATTTCAGAGATGCATACACTGGTATTTTTCTATATTTTTTGACATGTGCATCTGACGAATTCAATCAGTTTATTGTGAAACAGTTTCAGTTCTTCTTTTAACATCTTATTTTGTTACATGGTAAGAAGCATCGTCATAAAACTATTAATTGTAAATAAAAACCAATGTTAAAATGACATGTATTATAGAAATTCCGGATAGTGAAATACCTCGTGAAGATACCAATTGAAAATACTCTTTCCTTAATGACCTCCTATGTACCCATAAGATGATGTCCGCATGCCACCTTCAGAGTAGTCACCGGTTGTGGATAAGAAATTCAAATCTCGGGGAAGAGCTGCAAATAAAAAACAATCTTAAGAAGCTTGCACCATTGAAACTGTTAACAACGTCTGTTTCATCGTTTTTTTCTACTTTCTTCTTGTTGAAGTATCTACATTGCAACACGTGAGTTGAAGATTTGGGAAACATACATATACGGTTTCAGAAATGAACTCAAATCGACTGAAAACAAATAGGTGAATGATCACCTCTGTTTTGTTTCTTCAGTCAACGATCCAAAGATATTTGACACCAAAGTTAAAGGTTTCGTGCAAACTTCTTGAAACTGATTTTATTGGGGGTGTTTGGATTAACTTATTTTTCGGACCTGTGGGCTTAGTTCAATTGGGAAAATTTAATAAGCCTATTTTACTGTGGCTTATGAGCATATCAAGTTGAGATCATGGGTCTAAATAATCCATAAGCTTTTTCCAATTTTCATATAGGCACATAAGCCCGAATAATAAGCTAATCCAAATATCACCTAACAACAATTAAAGTTGAGCATTTGGATTTAAATAAGCCACAACTTTTTCAAATACAAATAAGCCCAAATAATAAGCTAATTTAAACACCCCCTATATTTTCTCTTGGAGGGCCTTCACAATAAGTGCATTATGCATTAGGAAATGAAGTTGTTGGTGACATTATATGAAAATCATGAAGATATACGTAAGATTTAACTGATATTTACATTTTGTTTTTCTAACTTTTCTTTTGCACACCAAAAATTGATAGAACCCTGAAAGTTTTAGACTACATACCTGGTCTTCTAACTTCACAAAGTGTCATCACTTTCAATATCCTATGATGACTCATGCCACATTTTCACGGAACCTGAAAAGCACACAGACAAAAAATATTACCTACATAGATCGCAAAAAACTAATAAGAGTCGGCACACAAAATAACACAACAAAAGGAGGAAAGAAGAAAGGTTACATCATCTACTTTATCCAAGTCATGATATATGTTTAAATAAGATGATGGTTGAATTAATAAGCTTTTTCAAATTCAAATAATCCTTTGTGGCATGAAGGCAAAAATCTAAAACAAAGGCTTGGGCGGTGATCGCTGCAACGCGGCGGGGCAGCCCACTTGTCGTTTTGTTGATAGCATTGTCATTTCGTTTGATGTCTTTCACTGCTTACGCTGGCTTCATATTGGACCGTCTCTCGTGATTGCTTCAAACACGCGCCGAATTGATTTCTCGCATCTACTTGCAAGTTCAACAATAAATCTGCAATCAAAGATTGAAAAAAACTAAATAACTCATTCTGAGACAAAATGTCACTATAAAAATGCCAAATATAGTTGGAAGAATGTTAGCTAGAAAAAACCTCCATTCTCACTCAGATGTAACATTGCATAAACAGTCAAGTCCACCTAAAAATTGTTTAGGGAAAACGCAATAGTGAGGTCGGGTGACACCGTGTCAATAATTTTAGCGCGTTCATTAATATTCGGTCATAATATTAAACATCTAAAAGTTTTATAAAAAAGAAAAGTTATATTCCACATGCGTATCACTGTCACTTGTTGAGGCCCGATTTTGTGAAATGAGATTGACAACTTCTTGCATTAGTACGTCCTTTTGAATGTGCCGTCGCCTAAACTGCACGGGCCAGAGAGTTTGTAGTGCAAAATTGTGACGCCGTCAACCTAGGCCGTCAGATCTGGAACCAGCAATTATGACCACGTCAAGGAAGGCGTCTGGAAACCCTAATCGCCGAGCTGACGACGTCACCTATTGGGCTGACGCCGTCAGCCCGCATTTTCTATATATATAGAACGATTTTTCTTTATTTTAGAGAACGGTGTTGAACTTTAGAGGAATTTTGGAGTGGAGAACTTTAGGGTTAAACCCTAATACGTGTATTACAGACCTTAGAGGGTATCCTAACCCCTCTAACTTGCATGTTTAATCCAAGATAAGTCTTTATTCATACAATATGTCTATGTGTTGTGTGATTTATGCTTGTGCTTGTCTTTCTTTCAACATGCTAGGCTAATTTACTTTGTGTTTGCTTAGATCTAATGAAACCTAACTATTGATTATCATGTGATGTGTATGTTGTGATTGTATTTGGGTGAATGTTTCATCTACGTTAGACTAGAGAAAACTGGCTAATCTCCTATACGGTAACAAGCTTGAACGTCTTTAGAAACGTGAATCGTATGTGCGTTATCGATTTTAAGGTAGTATTTCATGCATAGGTTGCTATCGGTGAGCTCATGATAGGATGCTTGACGTATCGTCATAGAGTGAGGTAGGAACTTATAGAGTTAGGGAATTGAACGCACTCCCTACGACTTGTTAGGAATACACCCGTCATCCACGCAAACTCAACATACTAATTACATGGTAAAAGATAGTTAGGGAGTAATGAAATCTAAGTAAACACTACTCTCCACCACTGATTTTCCCAAAAACCAAAAAATACAAAAATATAAGTAGATTAGAAGTAGATAACTTGGGTTAGTTGACTAGCAACTAATTCCGCCCTCTCCTCCAAAACCAGAGATTTTACTGCTTTCATAAAACATAAAAATACAAAAAGAATCTTCCTCCACCCTTAGACCTTGATTAGAGTAGCTTTTAGCCTAACAAACACTATTCCCTGCGAGAGAACGATCAATCCCCCGGTACTTGCCACTACACTATACTACATCGGTCAGGTACACTGCCTGGTGGGGATTGCAAGCTTCTCGAGATCCCTCGAGAGGTAAAACGTAGTGCGTGTTGCAATCCACGCGCATCAGTAACATCAAACAATCATATGTAATCGATTTAGGGAACACTTGTTAGGCAAGAAACATTAGGGCTTCTAGTTCCTATTTTCAAAACATCAACAAAATTAAAATCAAGAAAAGCTTGTACTTTCGGAAGACTATCTTTTTTAAAAAATGATGTTACACCGCAGCCAACATCTTATAAAGAAACAATCTTTAACAAAGTTCGAACCTAAACTATTGTCCGCAACCATGATGGATTCGTTGTTTTTATATTCATCTATGTTTTAAATCCTTAAGAAGATATCTTAAGATAATTGCAAAACAAAAATGTTTGATATGTGCAGGCATTATATGCAAATGCACTTCCGGTGCTTGATATGTGCAAACAATGGTTGGCTCAGTACATGTAACTTGTGACACCAATGGGGTCAGACTCTAAATAGTAAAACAGTTACCTTATCTCGGTCATGTTGTCAATAGCTTATTAGAAAGCTAATAGAGAGGAACATCAACTGAGTTCCGGCTCCTGGAATTATGGAGTTGTCTTTTATTCTTGGTATCCACTTTTGCCCTCCTTTGTGTTGGCTGAAATCATCTGCAGGGCATACAAAGTTGTTGAAAAACAACATACAACACTATAAATCTGTGTCTAAACAACGTTTATTTCGACTGTCCAAATAGCATATAAAAGTTATAAAAAACAGCATACAGATATGTTAAAAGCAGCATAAGAGGCGGTTTTTTGGCCGTTTTATTTATTTTTGGGCGTATATCAGGTTGCATATCAGGCGATGAAATTAAGTATCTGAAATACATCTAGATTACTTCAAAGTGAGAATGGTAGCAGTATATAGGTAATTGTACATAATCTAACATTAAGTGTTGATCTTTTGACTTACTATAATCAAAGAGAGATTGTGAAGAAGAATTTATTTTGCATTAATTGTGTCGTTTGTGCTTTCAGAATATAAAAGCAAATAGATAAGCAAAAGATCCACACTCGGGACAGGAGACTTCTTAGAGCTTTCAGCATCTATGAATAAAAGTTTTGATATAACTCAAAAGATCAGCAGTTGTCATGATAATGAAATCACATGTGGGGTTTTTTTTCAATTGTTTACTATTCTAACGATGTTTAAGAAAATAGTTTACAGAACTATTGCATTAAACAATAATGTCATTTAACGTTTATTTATGATTATCCACAGTCAAGCATAATCTTTACCCGCGTCGAGCCCCTGTATTTTACCAAAAGAAGCAACCGAAAATGTTTGTTGCATCTGGAGGTCTCAGAAAGGAGCCAAAGTACTAAATAAAGATGGCCATATTTCTCACAACTTCATTATTAGACTTAAAAAAACTATCATATACCATATAATGTAGACCGAAACTATATTTCACTAAATAAAAACTTACCCAAAAGCATAGGTTCAAGCACGTGAAGCTTATCCTCCACATCAAACTTATTCACCCTTGCAGCTCCAAACCTCGAAAAAATTCGTAAATGCAAAATCAAAACCCCACAAATCAAAAACTTTCAATATTTTATATAAAAGCTCGAAAGGCAAATAATTTTCAGTCAAATTATTAAACCCTAATTAATTTTTAATGATCAAATAATTAAACCCTAACAGATTAAAAACTTTAAAAATTATATTATTAGACTTACTATTGATGGTAGGAGTGAAGACGACGGCGCAAGGTTGGCCGGAAAACCCTTCCTCTTTTAAGCAATCATTCTCCCAGGAACTTTTTGGCACCAAAAGAACACCAAAATCGAAACCCAATTGATGAGCTGTTGCTGAATCTTGAAGGCCAAAAGAAACCCAAAAAAGAATCAGGAAACAACAATCGCGATTGTTGGTGATGATCTGTGTGTGTGTGTGTGAAAGAGTACTCTCCCGAAGATTCTAGCTACTCTATCTGCGCCATTAGTTTTTTTTTTTTCTTTTGTGTATACAAAAACCCAGGCCAAAAACAGGCAAAAAAAAAACAACAAAGCTGGGAAATGGGCTAACGACACTGGGCCGTGTTTTTGGCGGGAAAAAAAAGGGCGGGCAAAAAATCGGGACGCAATACGGCGTGTCGTACTGCTTGGGATTTAAATAAACTTATAATACTCGTAAGTACTTCAAATAATAGTTTTAAGTCGGATTACAGCGGAATATACACTCATTTCATGATATGTATATGCACATCCAAAGCTCTCGTGTTATGGTTTTTGACTTTTTGGCTGATTAATATGCAGAGATTGAATCCATCGTCACACGGAATCAATTCCGGTAAAGCCCCTCTTTTTAGAAGGTTAGTGTGGCCGTTTTAAGATTATTTGCATCTAGCAGAAATTTAACTTTATCTTCGCA
>LBNU01005070.1:0-31731 GCA_014162995.1 Artemisia annua
AGGTCTTTTGCTGAATACCAACCTTTTGCACACAAGTAAAATCCTACAATACACACATGTCAGTCACATCACATAGGTATGCCATTGACTCCCCATGAGGAGTTCTCTATGCAACCATGCAATGCCAAGAGAGTCAAAACACACAATGCAGCTAATATCATGTGTAATGATGAATTTGATCATAAAATCATGACATGAAATATTCCAAATGATGCCAAAGACTCATGGTGGCTAATGAAGATGCATGAACTTAATATATATGATGTGACACAACACAGTTCAATTCATGCAAGAACTCAATCAATACAATTCACATTATCCTACATGCTTACTTAAATTGACTTAAAGCTCATGGCAAGTAAACACCACATGTATACTTAAAGAGCATAAGGTACACATAGTTAGTTTAAGATCATGTTGTGACATTACAAACTAGAACATTGTTAGGATAGCTTAGCAATTACCTACAATCAAGTTCAAGCAAGTTAAGGCATAACATGAATGCTTGATGTGAAACTCTAATTTAAGTCACAATCAACTTTAAAGGCTAGACTTCATCCTAACACATACTCATGCAAGACTTCAATACTTGATTGTGACAACGACCAATTAAAAGACCTAAGTACATCAAACTTAGCATGCATTGATTCATGTCAAGTAAACATAAATACTTTTATGAAAACCTATTTCTAAAGCTTTCATTTAGATAATTATAAAACAAGTTCATGTTTAAATATAAATGCAAAGCTTAGTTATATAAGACTTAGGAACTAAAGTGATGTTTTATTCCAAGCTAAAGTTTGTACTTTGTCATTAACAAAACTTAGCAAAGATCGTTAAAATATAAATAACGTTTTTAGGCGATATTTGTATTAACAGATTTGATAAGGATATCTCCTAATTATGGAGTGTATATCAAATACCCGCGATACGCGGGACACACCGAAGAGTGAGGAGCACGAAACCTTATCGGTTACGTGTGTATAAATAGGGCATCATAGCTCTCGTCCAAGGTACGACTTACAACCCTAAAACTCTTCACAACCCTAAATCGATTACTTACTCTCACGCCGGAGGATAATCGGGGGAAACAATCCCTCGATAAGCCTAACGGTGTCTGTTACTTTCTTAGTGCGCAGGTCTCAAGAGCATTAAGATCTGATTGGTACGAGAACAGGAACCGAAACAAGAAACGCCCAACTTTTGTATCAACAATAAGCTCATAAAAGCTCTTCCATAGCTTTTTGTGAGTTTTATTTAGCTTTCAGAATTTAAGTTTCCAATATAGCCATCAGACAAGTAAGTTTTCCTTTTATAATTCTCCACTTCTTCTATTATTAACATTATCTCTGTCTTTTTAGCTTATTCTGGTTTGATTTAGCTTATTTATACTTGTTATGGCTTGATTGTTGCTTGTCTTGTTCATTATTAGCTTCTTGTTTAGTTTCACCTTAAATCTGCCTTATAATTGCATGATATGCTCTTCTTAGTTTTTGTTGTTAAAAGTTTGTTTGATTCATCCACTTAGGTTTAATATTAGTTAACTTAATCAGTTTGATCATTTGTTTGATGATTTGTGGCTTAAATCTAAAAAAGTTAGTGAAAACTGCTCATTTAAGGGTGTTTGGGAAAACTTGAATTTTAAGGTTTAGGTCACTTTTAGTTTATAACTCAGTTTAATTCAGCCTTGTTTAAGTTGTTTTAGTTGTTTTAATATTAATTGTAGTAGTTTCATTTAGATCTCTATCTTTTATATTGATTCCTAAAATTTTATGCATTATAACTGAGCTTATTTAGCAGCCTAGGTTAGTGGCTACGACTGCCTTGCGCAGTTTTTATCTTCGTGCCGCGGCATGTTGGTTTCGTCGTACCGCGCCAACGTGAACATGTAGGCTTTCCTTGTATCGCCATGTGTCCTGATTTTCTTCTCTCCGGTTCGTTTGATTTGCCGCTAGAATCTCTTATCTTATCGTCAGGCTGCTGCCTTTTCTTTACTTGCTTTGTGCCTTTATCTAGGCAGGACGTGTTCGTTATAAGGCGTCGTTGATCTATTCTAGATTCTAAACATACCTGTCTATCCTTGGCATAGTACCGGGGGATCTTCTTCTGATGAGCTTTCTCATTCAAACCCATTAGTGATTGACAGACATGGTCACCATCTGGCTCCCGGGGGGCCGTACCAAATGTCAGTTTATCTTGATCTTCTTGCATTTTCACTTTTCTTACACTTCTTCCGCAGGGCGGCAACGGTACACGGATGATGCCGTTAGATCGTTTGCTCATGGCGNTTATAAGGCGTCGTTGATCTATTCTAGATTCTAAACATACCTGTCTATCCTTGGCATAGTACCGGGGGATCTTCTTCTGATGAGCTTTCTCATTCAAACCCATTAGTGATTGACAGACATGGTCACCATCTGGCTCCCGGGGGGCCGTACCAAATGTCAGTTTATCTTGATCTTCTTGCATTTTCACTTTTCTTACACTTCTTCCGCAGGGCGGCAACGGTACACGGATGATGCCGTTAGATCGTTTGCTCATGGCGAGTACTTTTAATAATGCAGTTATGCACTGGGTCCCACGGATGCGCCAACTTGTTAGTGCAAAAAGTGTGATTGGGTTAGAATTGGGCTTAGTCCGGAACGGGCCGTCCTTAGTGGGCCGTCCGCTGTGAGGTTTATGCACTAATCCAAGTAAAGAGTGATACTCCCTGCACAAATAAAAGTAAACCGTTAGCCTTACCGTGGGGACGGACCCACGATTAAGCTCCGGCGTGAGAGTAAGTACTCATGTTACCAGAGAAATATCTGAGTGTTGGGATGAGTGAGAAAGTCATACCTCGAAACGTGTACTGAGGTCGCCTTTTATAGGTGATGGAAATGCAGGGTTTTCTGTCATTTCACATAGTTGCCATAGTGGCTGATGTGGGACCCTTGTCGAGCAAGGGTCCGGAGCTTAGCCGATGTTTTGTGGACGTGGACTATTTTCCTGGCCGTGTGTCGGTCCGTGAGCGTACTCAGGGAGTGCCGCTCTATTCATCCGTGGGTGTCCTTATGCCCTGCTCATGACTTGGGGCATTTAGGCCCAGCTTAGTGGGTTTGTGGGGCCGGAGCCTAGTTTCCTGTGGACCGGAGCCCAGTTTCGCTTATTGGGCCGGAGCCTGGTTTGTGTGTTGGGCCGGAGCCTTGTTGTATAGTACAGTCCAGGTCCAGTAGGCTTGCTATCCGTACTATACGTCATCAATGCTCATAGGAAAATGGTGACATATCTTTGTCGGGGCATGAGGTACAGGCCACCAGTAGCAAACGAAACTAATATGGCATTCGTTCCTCATACTGAAAGACTTCATCACTGTTCTGCATCAAAATGGAGTCAACGGTTTATAGGTAAAAGCTAGGGATGGGTAATGGTTCAGTGTGGAGCTCGTGCCTTCATCATACATAGTCATGTACGGCGATGCAGCCATGGTTAGTCATGCAACTATCCATTTACATAAAATCAATTGATTCATTATGTAGGAGTAACCATCTAACTTTGATGTTATTTGAGAAAACATCCTTAAACTATTAGATCAATTGATGACGAATCAATAAGTTTGACCATGTTGACGTTAAAAAAAATTGGATAGTCACTAAAAACATAAAATAAATTAAAGTTGATTACTACTAGTACTTTTTATGCAGTAAACCCTTTATTCTGTAACTAAAGATTTTAGATACATGATCAGGCTTGGAGTAACGAAAGATTGTATTCACCTTTTTCATCGAGTTACTTTGAATGGAAAAGAAAGCAGATATTCTATAGATCAGTTTTCATTTCTGGAAGGGATTATAGAAACGCCAAAAGAGTTTGTCGATGAAGAGCATCCGCTGCTGTTTAAGCCATTTGATCATCTCAAATACCTCGACTTCTATAACAAGGAGGAAAACAGGAGACTTGAGTGTGCTATAAGAACCTGCTGTGGAGTTTGAGACTTGCATTCTTCTTATGTACTTTGATAATGGTGTTCTAGTGTGTATCTACAATAAGTGTTTACATGGCCTTTATGAACGTGTGAATTATGTAAATGGTGTTAGTCCAAAAATCTAAATATAATGTTTGCTTATTCCCAGTGCTGATGCTTTGTGTGAATGTTCATTTACTTCTTTGACGTGCGTGAACTTAGTTACGGATATATATATAAGGCATGCGTCAACTTTTCATGCTCATTCACCTTGTTAACATTAGACTTGCATGGAAAATAAATTCCAAAATATTACCAACTATGGTCAATGATGGAAATTAAAGAGTTTTTGTGGGATAACAGACAAGTATTTATTGATTTAAGAAGCATTGGTGGAAACATATTGGATTCTAATATTTACTTATTATCTCAGTAACTGGATACTACTTGATAGAAATCTCAGTAACTATTTAGTTCATATCTCAGTAACTACATACTAAGATTGAGCCATATGTATAGGACAAGTTAAGATTCAATATTGAATGTGATGTTATTTTAGTTTTCTTTAGAAAAAACAAAATGGCAGTAGAACTGATAATGATAGGACAATATACTGAATATAGAGTGTCAATTGGAAAATAAACAAGCATTAATTAAATACTTAATTAACATCCAAACACAATGATTTTAAATAATTTTCCGATATCTTTGTACGTACTTGAATACTAAAAGTGATAGCAAATGTGAGTAGGACAACTCCAGATTCATACTAACTGTTATGAAGACAGTTGATATTTACAGACTTTTCATCTATGGGATCGGTGGTCACAAGATAGAAAACGCGACTCTGTTGGACTATAATGTCTATTATGCCAAAAGTTATTATGTATATACGTTTTATGTAAAGCCTGTACTCTGGTTTGGGCCAAAGGCCAACAAACCCATTAGATGAATAATATGGCAGTTATAGGGTTATAACGTTTAGGTAAAGTTGTGTCGTTTTTATGAAACGGTATGTCTCTTAACTCTATCAAAGACACCGTTTCATCTTGTATATATAGTTAGGTTTCTGTAAAAAATAATAAACCCAATTCAGTTTATATATATCAGTTATAAAGGGTTCAAACTCATCTTCTTTGTTTCCTTCATGATATTGTTGAATGATGTCTACATGATGCTTGTTTGATTATGAATTGATCCTGGAAATCAGACCTGTGCAACGATTCTACAGTAGCATCAGAGCCGAAGGTTAGATTGAAGAGAAAGAAAGAAGAAGTTGGTTGCGTGGAAGACAAACAAGGAAAATTGAAGCGGCTGTGAGCATATGATATGTTCCCAAGCAAATAAGGCAAAAGGCGGTATGAAAGGGCTGCAAATTGGAGAATAAGTGGATAGAGGTAGCCTATGCGATGGGGTTCCCGAAGGAATATGCGAGTGAGTTACAGGAGTGCTATGGGACGCACTTGAGTCTCTCAGGAGCCTACTATGAAGTGGCAAGGAATTATTCCAGCGGTATGGATGTACCAAAGGCGAGGGAACGCGAGGGTACAAGTGGAATAATGGCAATGGAATTGCCAAGTGAAGAGACAAGACAAGGGCATATTGGAACCAAGGCAAGGCTGGTTGATGATGAGGAAGGGATGATAGGCAAAGTTGAACTCGATGATGGAGAAAATGCAACCAACAAGAAAATCAAGAAAGAAGTTGTTGTCATACATGGATTAACCGAAGCATATGAAGAAGATTTGAAGAATTGTAATAAACGAACCATTGACATGGTCGAGTGCTACTATTACACAACTTTGAGGCCCCGGTTCAATGAAGAACCCGTGAAGTATGTGACAACGGAGACGGTTGAAGAGGGCTGTGGAGAAGCCAACGATGAAAACCCCTCAAGTATGTGATGGGTCGAGTGTTAATATTGGGCTAGGAGTTGTAAGGGAAAGCACAAGTGAAGGTTGTGAGAACCTTCAAAGAAAAGAAACTCGTTTTTTTGTAATCCTGGAAGGCAACGAAGATTGAAGTTTGGCATCAAGACATTAGGGGGGAACTGTTGGACTATAATGTCTATTATGCCAAAAGTTATTATGTATATACGTTTTATGTAAAGCAACCCATTAGATGAATAATATGGCAGTTATAGGGTTATAACGTTTAGGTAAAGTTGTGTCGTTTTTATGAAACGGTATGTCTCTTAACTCTATCAAAGACACCGTTTCATCTTGTATATATAGATAGGTTTCTGTAAAAAATAATAAACCCAATTCAGTTTATATATATCAGTTATAAAGGGTTCAAACTCATCTTCTTTGTTTCCTTCATGATATTGTTGAATGATGTCTACATGATGCTTGTTTGATTATGAATTGATCCTGGAAATCAGACCTGTGCAACGATTCTACAGACTCAACACTTTTAAGAAGACCGGGTAAATAATTTCAGGTGTGCATCATGAAAACAGAAAGATTGTATAATAATCTAGATAACAAATGATCTAGATGCATGGAGAAATGTCCTTTACCAAGTATTATTGCAATTATTAGAGTCACCCGATTGTGACCATCTTAATGTATACCTGCTAACACTTGATTAGTAAAATATGCAGGGACCAAAACAGACGTTGAAAATTATACAATAATACATCAAGAAAAGGAACCATGTACTTTTTTATTTGAGAAATGAGATTGATTAAAGGCCAGGCATCAATCAAATGAAATAAAGGACAATCTTTGGAGGAAGCCATATCAATGCTTATTCACTTCAATTCTAACTAAATAACAATAAGATCTTTCGACATTAGGCATTAAAAAAGTACAATTGTCTAACTGTTAATCACTCATGTGGTACCAAGTTCTGATGGGTTGTTGTTGATACTTATGTATTACCAAATATGTACTTTAATAATTAATCACACAAGGATGCAGCTTAAAAGATAATATTTATCAAATTTACAAGTAATGAAAAAGGGCTAGTCACATTGTTAGTTTACACTATAAAGTATAAACCTCGCGTAAATCTTACATAGAGAAAAAAATAAAATTCTTGTGAAATAATGGGATCCTTATCACAGCCCAAACTTCCTGTTATTAACTTATCTGCCAAAAACTTGGAATATAATTCAATTTCATGGGTTAAAACATGCGGTGAAGTTATAAGTGCACTTGAAAAATACGGGTGTTTCGTGGCCAAGTATGATGGGGTGTCTCAAGAACTTCACGATGCAATTTTCCATGCATCTCATGACCTATTTGATCTTCCTACTGAAGTGAAAGTCCTAAACACTTCAGATACACCATCTCACGGTTATGTTGGGCAAATACCCGTTATTCCTCTTTATGAAGGCTTAGGCGTTGAAAATGCAACCACTGCAGATGGAGTTGAAAGATTCACAAAACTCATGTGGCCCTCAGGAAATGGAGTTTTCTGGTATGGTTCGAAATATCCGTACTTTGTGCCAAGTGTATAACATGCATTCCAACAACTACTACTAGTTTTGTTTTTTATTTAAATGTTTCAGTGAGACTGTGTTGATGTTCTCAAAGGCGGTAGCAGAGTTAGATCAGATAGTGATGAAAATGATTGCAAAAAGTTATGGAATAGAGGAACACTATGGCCCGCTCCTTGGTTCGACAACTTATCTTCTTAAACTCATAAAGTACTTAAGCCCTCAAGGCGATGAAAGAAACTTAGGCATCGTTCCACACACGGATAAGACTTTCATGTCCATTCTTCACCAAGATGAAGTAAAGGGTCTTGAGATCAAGACAAAGGATGGGGAATGGATCAAGTATGATCCTTCGCCCTCATCTTTTGTAGTCATGGCAGGCGACGGTTGCATGGTAGCTTATACTAACTATACGCACTACTCTATTTCACATATGCACATGTGCTGATGTGCATGAATGTGAATTTTCATGATGTTTTTTGTATTTCATTTTCTCCAGGCATGGACTAACGGAAAGATTGAAGCATCGTGTCATCGGGTGATGATGCAAGGGAGTAAAGAGAGATTTTCACTTGGTCTATTCACATTTATCCGGAACATCAAGATAGAGACTCCTCAAGAACTTGTTGACGAAAACAACCCTCCAAAGTTTAAGGCATTTGATCACTACAAGTATCTCCATTATCATGCAACCGATGAAGGCATGAGATCAAAGTTCCCCCTCAAATCTTACTGTGGAATTTGAAGCACCATTTACGCTATAACATTTGTGTCCAACTTATATAAACGTTGTATTAAGATCATATGTAACATGTTATCGATAAAATAGTCAGTATATGAAGAAAAAAGTCTATTAATCTTAGAGTATAAAGCATTTAGACATTAGGATTATGCTTAATAAACAAATACTAGTCATTTCAGTTAGTGTAAATTACACGGATCGTTCTTGTGGTTTGTGTTGACTTGCGCGCACATAGATAGTCCTCAACTCGGAAACCCTTAACACTCAGAGTCCTTTAACCAGACAGACGTTAAATTTGACCGTCAAAGCTTATCATGTCCCTTGAAAACAAGGGTCATTTTACTTTTCTTTTACAAAATAATATACTAGTATAAAAAATTTAATCCCACCACCACCCATGTGCTCCTTGTCACACCCCCAAAATCGGGTCTCAGCGGAAAAGTATCCGGGGCGTGACCTTCATGGAACAAAGTACAAGGTAAAGAGAACGACCTCTACATGAGTAGTTTGAAAATACACATTTAAACTCATCGATAAGGATTTACAAGAAAATGTTTCAAGCACCAAACATTTTGAAAGTAGTACGATAAATCTTCGAAATGATGAGACCGCGAAAATGTGACTCTAGTAATGAGGCTCCAGATGCTGACCATGCAACACGTCTAAGGACCTGAGAAAGTACACGCTAAAAGGGTCAACATAATGTTGGTGAGTTCATAGGTTTAAAGTAAATGTAATATTGAACCACAAGATTTTAAAGTATGTGACCATTGTAACCCAATGACACCAAAACCGCGTTTACTACTGCCTAAGCTCAGGACACCAAAGCGTTAACTATAATAAAATGAGAATGCCCAATGCAGGGGTTTAACCCATGACCACCTGGTTGTTATTCAAATGAAATGCGTCTGTCTAACCGGTAATAGGGTCGGTAGAGCTTACCTACCATGTACGGGGGTGTCAACCCCAATAGGTCTATTCACAACATTCATGATTACCAATACATAATTAACAGATCATGATAATGGGCAATAATGAAATACGGGTTAACAAATAAGTTAAGCTAGTACGTAAACGTGTTAATGTACTTGTGTTCAAAACGTAAATATAAGCATGTATTCTCTCCCCGAAGTAAGAAAAGTTAAGTTTAAACATGGGGCTATGAAACTCGCGTAAATGTTTTAAGTAGTTGCACCCCAAGGAAAGTAATTGAGTGTGTATAATGTATACGAGCATGTAAAAAGTAAACGAGTAAGGTATTTAAGAAAACGAGCATGTATTCTCACCTCAAAATAGTTGAAAACAAGTAAAAGAGAGGCTATGAGACTCACCTCAAACAAAGTAATACAATACGGAATAGTGTGCATGAAAATCAAGGTGCGATAGCTCTAACCACAGCCTAAAGTAATAATATGTCTTAGGTTTGGTAATAATGTCGTGTATGCAATTTTATAAAACAATATATCACCCGTACATGTTTGTATAAAGGTTTTTTAGTTAAAATATGGTTACGTCGAAGTTCGCTACTAATAGAGGTAATATATACTTTAAGTGACTTAACAAGTATATCTCATAATTAAGTTATGGTTGTTTCGTTAATAAGTATTTTGAAAAGTTTCCGACTCGACTAATGAGTGTATATAAAATGCTACAACTTTCATTTAGGTCATTTGACTCGTTGGACGTTAAGACGCTAAAAAATGACTTTGAAGTAAAATATACACATTTTAGCTATATAAAAAGCTGTCAAAACAATAAATATCGACCAAAATTCAACGAGCCGTAACTCCCTCGTTCTAACTCCGTTTTCTAAGTTTTATATATAACTTATTTACCAAAATGAGCTAATATCATACCCAACTTACGAAAATAAACCAGAATTTGTATCTTTACGAAAATAAACCTTTTCAGAGATGCGCACCTATAACTTATGTGCGCCGGTGTGTTGGTGCCGTGGATGTGCCCAGGTGTCCTACATCTAACGGGTGATTGCTGAAAGTTCATTTTCGTAAAGTAAATGTGCGTGGTCCATTTTGGTATTCTTGTTCATTTAAAAAATTTTCTCTGAATAAAATTTCACATCTTTTTTAAATTAAATAATAAAACAAAACCTCTAGTGGGTACTTTCGTATTTCGGAAAAAAAGAATATTTCTTAATTAGGTAATATTTTAATTATCATTTTTTAATTTAAAATTTTAAAAATTTGTTTTGTTGATATACTACACAAGTATAAGATAAATACAAAAAAAATATAGATAAGATGTAATACTACACAAGTAGAAGATAAATACAAAATAATAAAGATAAGATGCAACTAACAACAGGATTAAAATTTTTAAATGATTATCTTTAATAATAAACAAATATAATTAAAAATCATAAATCAAACAAAACAAAGATTAAATTATTTGTTTTTTAAGAAATAAAAATATATCGTTCAAAAAATTTAAAAAAGAAAAAGAAAAAAAAGAAAAAAAAAAAAACAATGCTCGTGCGCGGGCATTATAACTAGTAGACATTTATAAGAAAATAACATATTCCCAGTCCGCGTATTACAAAATTAAACATAACAAAAATTCCAAAAATTTCTAACCGCCATCACTTTTCAATTTTCCCTCTCACAATCGATCACATCCGCCACCATTACTTACCTGCTACCACCATCGTCCAAACTCCGATCACTTTCATCAAGGTTTATTTCTTAATTTTGAGAGTTTTGTTTTGCCCTGTTCTAGCTGTTGGCTAATTTTGAATTTATTATTTTGCCCTAATGATTTGTTTCGATGATCATTACTAGCCGCAATGCTTTATGTGTAGGGATTCGATACTAGCCGTAATGCGTTTATTCGATATTATTAAAACAGGAGCATGTACATTTAGGTAAAAAGTTTCTCGTGTCAGTTTGGTATATAAATAGCTTTAGATTTTTGGGTTATTTCCCTTATAATCGACCACCATTTCGGAAAAGTAGAGTGGTCGGACAATTAGTTTGTTAGGTTATTCCCTTTATAGTGGTTGACTTTGATCAACGCCTGTGATTGGAGTGACAGTTACCAGCCTCCTTAACCGCCTCTCGCTTGTTATTTGAGCAGCTCATAACTTAGTAGCATATACACCTTGTTCTTTATTTTTACTTTCAGCATTTGTAAGTGTACACCTGTTTTTCCCTGCCATCATGACTGCTGATAACTATATTAAAACTATTTGGATGTTGGAACTTGGAACATCAGATGGCCTGCTTGGATATTTTTTGCCTAACACTTATGTAATGATTATATGCGTGGTGTTTTCATTGTAGAAGCTGATCTTTGATGAGAGAGTAAATAAGAATAGTTCAAGATTGAGTAGAAAAGACACAAAGAGACGCTTAAGACTGGATGTCTCTTTCACAAACAAATTCGGTTTAGTCGAGTCTCCTTCATTTGGCTTGAGCAGAATATAGGTAGCTTTAGTTAAAATTATGTATTGTACCTATTTGGCAATTTGTGAAAATAGTTGAAATCATTGTAGTTACCAGATGTGAATCCTCCAAAGGAAGTCATAGGCTGATGCCGTTGACGTATAAGAATACACGTACTTTAGTGAATTATTCTTGGCTTTTGTGTTCCAAACGGCCTTTTTAAGTTTGCAATTCATTTAGTTTTCATTTATTAATGATTTCTTCTTCCAAGGTTTCTAGGTTTTACTCCAGCAAAAAAAGTTGAAGTAAGAAACATTGAAACATTTCATTATTTGGTTTGACTATATTACGATGTTTGGTTGTATTTTTACTCATTCGACTCATTTGGCACTTATTTTGAATAGATTATTTTCTTTTGTCAACATTAAAAGTCAAAAGTTCATGTTTTCCAGGATTCACAAACCAATACATGAAAGGATCTTGGGCTCAGCAAGAGAATGCTCTGAACTTGGTAATCTATATATCTTTATGCCTTGCACTAATGGTTGTTTAAATCTTAGCAAGCTCATTTCACTTTCCAAAGAGAATAAAGTATTATTAAGCTTAATATCAGTGGCAGATAGGCTATTAATGATATTGCTCTCGAGACCTTTCTTTTTTATGTAATGGGTACATAAGTACCTTTCTAAAATTGCAGTATGTGAGTATACATATAGTAATGGGTGGGTAAGAACTAAAGCTCAAGAACAAGATGACACAAATGCTACTTTGGCTCTAAAGGTATATCTAAATACGTATATGACTCTTTACAAGTTTTGGGCAAAAAATCTGTGTGGGTTAACCCAAAACGACTAGTCTGTTTTCACCCGTACTAAAATTGATAGTTTCAACCCAAAGCTAGTCAATGTTTTGACCAGCTACCCACCCGCCCATCTTGCCACCTATATCTAGTACTTATATACAATAGTCTTTTTTATTGGACCTACACAATTTTATAATATGCAAGTATACATTAGACACTTTTGTGGCCCAGGGCACCTAGCCTCTGCATATGTGTGGACTAGAAATTAAACTTGTAATGAATAACAAACTCAATGGGCTGTTTCTGTGCAGGTTCTTGTTGAGAAACTGGGCACATGATTACCACTCTTGAATTTGACGGCGATAGGAAATCCATGGGGGTTATCGTGTTCTCAAATTGTGGGAAAAGGTCGCTACATGTAGAGGTAAACATCTCATGTTTCCATATGTACCTCAGTGACCTACATCGTCTATATAGTATAGAATAATGGTTATAACATGATATAACAAGAGTTACAAGACTACTGCAGAGCTCCTAGAATTCAAGTACCGGTTATAACATGAGATAACAAGAGTTACAAGACTACTGCAGAGCTCCTAGAATTCAAGTACTGGTTATAACATGAGATAACAATACAGCAGAAGCAAGTTTCTGTGAGATAGGTGTGTTTCGACAAGATGAGGACATCAGCTCAAAAAGCATGACATAAAGACAATTTATGAAACATCATGACGCAAAAAGTCTAAAGAGGACTCCGGTTCTACCGGGCTGAACCACGTCACAAGCAAGAGATAGTGAGGTTGCTAAAGGATGTCATATCATCATGAGGCATTGTTGCGGAAAGCTCGAGACAGGGAGTGACAATGAATAATGAATGACATTAACTCGATGTTAAAGAAGTGTTACAATCCGTGTCCCCCTAAGTAGTCGGATATTGTTCATATCATTATGAATATTTGGATTAGATACGCTAATTTCATCTTGTATGTTTGATATGAATGATGACATTTTGTTATAGATATGTTTAATTTTCAATGATCCTTCATATTTACTTGTTTCATTTAAGTTATTTTATATAAAGGATTTTGCTTAAATGTGAGCTTTTAATCTGTCCAACTATTTACCTTTTTCCCATGATATTCTGAAAGGTATTTCCGATAGAAATGTGACCCTTTACCGTCTACAGTTACCGACGGATTTCTGATGGAATATTATTGACAAATTTCTGACAGAAATCTTACCGACAGATTTCCGACAGAAACATTTACCAACAGTATTCCAACACATACTGTCTGTCGCTGCTTCCGACAGAATTCTGGCAGATACTAATTACCGACCATGGATTCAGCGACAAACTTTTTTCATCACAATTCCGTCGGAACCACTTATATCAACGGATTTCCGACAGAAATGGCCGTCGCTAAGACCTGTTGTGTAGTTATCAATAGCATGTCTCGGTTTTTAGAGTATTAACGGTTATGCATAATAAAGTTGATTGGAGTCTTCATTCATCAAAACTTCCTCGCTCAATACCATCTTAGCTTCACGTCATCCCCTTTCTTCTACTCATACCATTGCAAAAGAACTATTTACTTGATATTTTAACAAATAAAAATACACAAACAAGTTACAAACATACGCAATACTCACAAAACACACACACATATGACATATTCACTTCGTTTTTGTTTAACGTGATCGAACGAATGCAAAACTTGCTTCTTAACTTGTAAGTATGAGAGTGGTGTAAAGGTGGCGCACAAGCAAGAGCTTCTCACTTGTGAGGCCTGGTACCATTACACCGACCCCTAAAATTAATGTACTGTAATATATAGTTTCGGTTAACGTGTTAAAAATATACGTATTTTACTGCAAGGAAAGTCTGCAATCCCTCAAATATCTAGATACAATATACTTTGACCACCCTACTAGTCAAAACTGGCATTTAGAAAATACTTAAATATATACAAGTCAAAGCGGCCTATTGGTGTGGATACTAGTCCTCCATTATGATTTTCACGTGCCCTAAATAATATAAGTGCTAAATTCTATTACAAAAATCATCCCTTAACTGTCTTCATCATGCACATTTGATCCTAAATTGTGAAAAGATTGAGATGTGTAAAATGAGCTTGGATTAAGCTATCTATTTTGATAAAGTCAAGTACTAGGGTGGCAATTCGGGTCGGGGTCGGGTTGGCGGGTTCGGGTTGACAGGTTGGCGGGTCAGAAAACCTCAACCCGAACCTGACCCATTTAAATTATCGGGTCAGCTATGTCAACCCTAACCTGTTTACACATAACCCGAACCTGACCCATTTAACCCATATATATACTTGGGTTGGTGGGTTAAATAGGTTACATGGGTTGAATAGGTTAAATGGGTTTCGGGTTGACCCATTTAACCCCGTTTTATATACAAAAGTTGGCACATTGCACGATTTAAACAGATTAAACGGGTTTGCAGGTCGACCCGTTTAACCCATATAATAATAAAATTAATTTAAGAAAAAAATCTTAAAGGGGTTGGCGGGTCGACCCGCTTAATTTATTCCCAACCCGAACCTGACCTGTTTAATAAGCGGGTCAGATGGGTCGACCCAAAACCGACCTGAAATCTATTTAGACTCAACCCGAACCTGTTAATTTTCGTGTCGATTTCAGGTCGGGTTTCGTGTCGGGTCAGAAATTGTTGCCCTAATGTCAGCCAGTCTTTAGAAAAGAGCACAGAAAGAGTATTTGATTATATTATTACTTTTAGGTTCAAAAGCTAAATAAAGATTCTATACATAGTCAATGTTTACTCATTTGGTCCTCCTTTACTCCTTTAGGTGTGTATTTATTGTTTTCGAAGTTTGTTGATCGTGTTATCTTTGCGCCAAGTGATTATATATGGAAAAAATAAATAAATAAATAAATAAATAAAAATGCATCGAATTTGACCATTATTGTGTTTGTGTGTAGCCAACTATTTTTTTTTTCATTGTGACACAAACCTTTTGAATTTGTGTTATTGTATGTATCCACGTCAGTTAAACGTCGCATCGTTAGTATTTTATACTAATGACCGTTAGTAAATAACTTAAAATTCCGTTTTCTTACGTTTTCATCCGTTCTCATTTGTTTTTACACGTTTTCGTCCGTTTTTTACGTTTTCCTCTGTTTTTACACGTTTTCGTCCCTTTTCTTATGTTTTCATACGTTTTCCTACGTTTTTACATGTTTTCGTCTGTTTTTACACGTTTTCATCCGTTTTTATACGTTTTCGTTCGTTTTTACACGTTTTCGTCCGTTTTTACACGTTTTCGTTTGTTTTTATACATTTCGTCCATTTTCTTACGTTTTCGTCATTTTTTTTACGTTTTCATTTGTTTTTACATGTTTTCATCTGTTTTCATCCATTTTTATACGTTTTCGTCCATTTTTACACGTTTTCGTCCGTTTTTATACATTTTCGTCCGTTTTCTTACGTTTTCTTCTGTTTTTACACGTTTTCGTCTGTTTTTATACATTTTCGTCCGTTTTTACACATTTTTGTCCATTTTTATACGTGTTCATTCGTTCTATACGTTTTTAGAAATAGATAAAAACGTAAAAAACGGACAAAACACGGGCAAAAATAAACGAAAACGTATAAAAACATACGAAAACGCAAGAAAACGTAAGAAAACAGCAAAAACATATAAAACGGATGAAAACATTTAAAAACAGACGAAAACGTGCAAAAATGAACGAAAACGTATAAAAATGGACGAAAACGTAAGAAAATGAAAGAAAACGTATAAAAACGAACGAAAACATGTAAAAACGAACAAAAACGTATAAAACGGATGAAAACATATAAAACCGGACGAAAACGTGTAAAAACAGACGAAAACGTGTAAAAACGGACGAAAACGTAAAAACGGAATTTTAAGTTATTTACTAATGGCCGTTAGTATATAGGACTAACGATGCGACGTTTAGCTGACGTAGATACCTACAATAACACAAATTCAAAAGTTTTGTGTTACAATGAAAAAAAAATAGTTGACTACACACAATCACAAAAGTGGTCAAGTTCGATACATTTTTTGTCATTTTCCCATTATATATCTATTATTAGAGTAAACAAGCATACGCGATGCGTACGCATATATCTTTGTGTGATCTAAGATAATATTTTATTTTTGTAAATTTAACAAATTGGACATGTAATAGTCCAACCCATGTTTGTTCCTCGAAAATTTTCATGATGTAATCGATTAATATTGTTCTTTATATTTTTGCTATACTTGTTATATGTTATGAATGCTACTTGAAACCATTTCAAAATTTTCCACATTATTTCAATATGGTTCATCCTTTCATGTGCTCTAAAATGTTCAATCATTTCTGTCCTTTGATAGAGACTTACAAAAGTAAGAGACATAAAAAAGATGATTTCAAATTTAATTCATGTAATAGTCAAGGGACTGTTTCTGCATATCCTTCTATCTTACCCTCTTCATCTAGAAGCAAGGAAAATTCCTTTATAAGAAGGAAAATGATTATCAACTTCTCTCATTTCTATGCCTTGACTGCTTCAAAATTTATAATTCAAAGTTAATGTTCCATGATATCAAATAATCAAAACATCAACATCTTTAGACAAGTATATCTGTATCTAAGTTCAATATAAAAGATCATATATCTTTAAACAAAAATAANTAGTATATAGGACTAACGATGCGACGTTTAGCTGACGTAGATACCTACAATAACACAAATTCAAAAGTTTTGTGTTACAATGAAAAAAAAATAGTTGACTACACACAATCACAAAAGTGGTCAATTTCGATACATTTTTTGTCATTTTCCCATTATATATCTATTATTAGAGTAAACAAGCATACGCGATGCGTACGCATATATCTTTGTGTGATCTAAGATAATATTTTATTTTTGTAAATTTAACAAATTGGACATGTAATAGTCCAACCCATGTTTGTTCCTCGAAAATTTTCATGATGTAATCGATTAATATTGTTCTTTATATTTTTGCTATACTTGTTATATGTTATGAATGCTACTTGAAACCATTTCAAAATTTTCCACATTATTTCAATATGGTTCATCCTTTCATGTGCTCTAAAATGTTCAATCATTTCTGTCCTTTGATAGAGACTTACAAAAGTAAGAGACATAAAAAAGATGATTTCAAATTTAATTCATGTAATAGTCAAGGGACTGTTTCTGCATATCCTTCTATCTTACCCTCTTCATCTAGAAGCAAGGAAAATTCCTTTATAAGAAGGAAAATGATTATCAACTTCTCTCATTTCTATGCCTTGACTGCTTCAAAATTTATAATTCAAAGTTAATGTTCCATGATATCAAATAATCAAAACATCAACATCTTTAGACAAGTATATCTGTATCTAAGTTCAATATAAAAGATCATATATCTTTAAACAAAAATAATAAACATCTGCAAAGATAACATCTTCCATGCACTTTCACGCAAAAACCAGTTTTTGTTATACCATAACATTTCTTAGCTAGTTTGTGTGATTCTAAGGTTTTCTTGGCTGATAGAAAAACCCCCTAAAAGGTTTTAGCTTTTTTTATCACACTTCTTGGCACAAATTTGAAGTTTCTTTAGCTTTTTGTTTTTTTTTTTGTAACAATGGATGGAAGTGACATATATAAAGCTGCTAATAGTATAAGGTTAGGGAGTTTAAGAGTGGGTAGTAGCTCGCGAGCATCGAGTTTAAGAAATGGAAGTACTTCGGTATGGAGGAATTCTGGCATGGATGCTTTTTCGAAATCTGTACGTGAAGAAGATGATGAAGAAGCTCTTAAATGGGCTTCACTTGAGAAGCTACCAACTTTTGATCGTTTGAAGAAAGGTTTGCTTTTTGGATCAACTGGGCCATCTAATGAAGTTGATGTTGATAATCTTGGACCCGATGATCGAAGGCGTATTCTTGATAGACTTGTTAAAACTGCTGATGAAGATAATGAAGGGTTCTTGTTAAAGCTTAGGAACAGACTTGATAGGTACCAAAAGCTATTTTTCATTTCATTACCGGATTATATTGTTAAATAACAACCCAAAGGTGATTATCAACAATATAGGGTTGACGTTAAGTAAATGCGTTTGATTTGAAATGTTTATAGGGTTGGAATTGAGTTGCCAACAATTGAAGTCAAATATGAGCATGTAACTGTGGAGGCTGATGTTAATACTGGGAGCCGTGCCTTACCTAGTTTTATCAACTTTCATATTGAACTAGTTGAGGTAATAAATTGAATTCAGGATTAACAAATGTTTCACTATCCTTATTGGTTTTTTGATGATAAACTTTTCTTAATCTCTTGTAGGTGTTATTGGGTTTATTCCATTTACTTCCGAATTCAAAAAGGCATATAACTATCCTTGATGATGTTAGCGGTGTCGTTAAGCCTAAGAGGTAAGAAGAAATAACATTAAACCAAGTGAACAGGGCTTAGAATTTATGATCAAATTTCTGTGTCGGCACAACCATCTTTTTTAGGCCAGAAAATTTTTTGATCACATTCTAGTTATCTTATCATATTCTCTAGCTTAAAAATAGTTGGTTAGCGAATAAAATCATTGTTCTTCATCTTTAAAAGTAATTAGCGTGATTACTGGTACTGATTTTTCGTATTGTAACGTTTTAGAATGACGCTACTCTTGGGTCCTCCAAGTTCTGGGAAGACGTCACTTTTATTGGCCATGGCTGGGACGCTTGCCAAGGAGCTCAAGGTAGAACAAAGGATCTCTTATAATTCAATTAATCTATTTGTCATGTATTCATCTCTTTGCCATGTAGGTTTTTACATAATTTATTTATTTATTTTTGTGTGTGTGAATGTAGTGCTCGGGTAAGGTGACCTATAATGGTCATGAGTTACATGAGTTTGTGCCCGAAAGAACTTCAGCTTACATCAGTCAAAATGATGTCCATATCGGAGAAATGACTGTCAGAGAAACATTGGCTTTTTCTGCAAGGTGTCAAGGCGTTGGATCACGTTATGGTTAGCTGAATATTTATTTCTGTTTCATTATCGTTTTTAAAGTTTTATAGAGCATTGTATAACATATTTCATATCCCAACATTTTCAGACATGTTAGCAGAGTTATCTAGAAGGGAAAGAGATGCAAATATTAAGCCTGATCCTGATCTTGATATCTTCATGAAGGTAAGAAATCATCTACATCAAGCATTTTGAATAGCTTATGACCGAAATTTGAAATCTTTATTATTCTTTTGTTGTTATTCAGGCTGCTGCAACAGAAGGTCAAGAAGCTAATGTCGTTACAGATTATACTCTAAAGGTATGATCATGTAAAAGTGTAAACTAATGATGGAAAAATGGGCAGGTCGGACTGGTTCGGTAACATGTCAAAAATGGTTATTTCTTTGACGGGTCGGGTTGGGTTGACCTAGAACACTTAAAGTCTAATTTTTCACATTTTATTAATTATAAACAATATAAGGCCGTATGTTTAGAATTTTTTAAGGAAAAGTGCAAGTCGTTTAAGCCATCCATTTCATATTCTTTTAGCTAAAACTTAGTCAACCTTTCTATAAGTAACCGGATCGAATTCGTAACATCTAACGTAATGGTTTATTGTGCAGCTGTTGGGGTTAGACATATGTGCAGATACTATGGTAGGGGATCAAATGATAAGGGGAATTTCTGGTGGACAAAGGAAGCGTGTGACAACTGGTGAAATGATAGTTGGACCATCAAAGGTTCTTCTTATGGACGAGATATCAACAGGATTGGATAGTTCCACAACTTTTCAGATCGTGAAGTCTCTTAAACAATTTATTCACATTCTTGAAGGAACAGCTGTCATTTCACTCCTTCAGCCCGCACCCGAGACTTATGATTTGTTTGATGACATCATACTTTTAACTGATGGCAAGATTGTATATCAAGGCCCGCGTGAACATGTTCTGGAGTTTTTTGAATCAGTGGGATTCAAATGCCCCGTAAGGAAAGGTGTTGCTGATTTCTTGCAAGAAGTAAGTGTTCCATTATGTATTTTAATATGTCCGAAATAAATTTTAGTACATTAAGTCATTAGAAGATGACTTTGTGTCCTTTGGTCAAATTATAACTATAAATGCTAAGGTTCTTCTATACCAAATTAACCATTATATGCAAACCTAACACCTTTTATGAATAAACTAAACAGTTTTTGAATAAAACCAACATTATATAAAACCGTTATTTGTTGTGGGTTAAAAAAACTGTTGTTTAGATGTTTTTTTAGTAACAAAATGACCAAAATTTTTATAAACATTATTGTATATCTTCAAGATATGAAAAGAAAAGAAAAAAGAAATAAGTTATCAAAAACTTTAGTAATTGACCTAAAATCGCATTATAGGTGACATCAAAGAAAGATCAACAACAGTATTGGATGAGAAGAGACATGCCCTACAGATTTGTGACAGCAAAGGAATTTGCAGAAGCATATCAATCATTTCATGTTGGAAGGAAACTGGCAACCGATCTTGCGACCCCATATGACAAAAGCAAAAGCCACCCCGCGGCTCTAACAACCGAAAACTATGGTTTGAATAAGAAAGAACTCTTGAAAGCTTGCACTGATCGAGAAATATTGCTCATGAAAAGAAACTCTTTTGTTTATTTCTTCAAATTGTTTCAAGTAAGTATTAAATTTCAAGCTCTCATCGTTTATAATCTTTTTATTGAATTGTTGCTTAAAGTACTAATTTTGATCATGATTTCAGATAATTGTCATGGCGTTCATTTCTATGACGGTGTTCTTCCGAACTGAGATGCATAAACGTACTCTTACAGATGGAGGGCTTTATAATGGAGCTGCATTCTTTGGTGTAACTTTGCTCATGTTTAACGGGATGTCTGAAATTTCAATGACAATTGCAAAACTTCCTGTATTCTACAAGCAACGGAACTTTCTATTTTACCCCTCGTGGGCATATGCTATTCCCTCATGGATCATGAAAATTCCAGTTTCATTTGTAGAAGCTGCTGTTTGGACTATTCTCACATACTATGTCATGGGATTTGATCCTAACGTCACTAGGTAACAATTACGATGAAGTGATGAAACTTCTACCTTTTAATTATGCAACGATTTTGTCTTGTTTGGGTAATTTGACATGCTATGATCTTAATGTTTTCTTTAAAAAAATTATCAATATTGAGAACTGACTTTTAAAGGTTTATCGGTTACTAAATAAACCTAAAGGAGTCATGATGCCATCTACAGATGACTCAAATGTATACAAAAAGTACAATGACAAAAATGAGACATATGAACAAGTATCTTGGAACTTAATGTAAGAAAAACCTTTTATCATATAGTAATGATTATTTACTAACTTATTAAAATGCTTGCAGATTCTTCAAATATTTTTTTATCTTGATGCTTGTAAACCAAATGTCTTCTGGATTATTTCGGTTCATTGGAGCACTGGGTAGGAACATGATAGTTGCAAACACGTTTGGATCATTTGGACTTCTCTTAGTGTTTGCATTGGGTGGTTTTATCCTTTCACGAGGTATTAATTATATTCTACTTCAGAAACACACAATATTATTTATTTTGCTCGTTTTGTCAACTAATGAATGTTTTTTCCTCATTGAAGATGATATCAAGGGTTGGTGGATATGGGGATACTGGGCATCACCCATGATGTATGCTATGAATGGAATAGTTGTGAATGAGTTCCTTGGCCATAGTTGGAGAAGAGTAAGTCACACGAGCCTTTATTTAGTGTAGATTTTTGGCAACTTTAATATGTTTGACCCATTTGACGTGTTGCTTTTCTAGCAAAAAAAATTATTTGACCCGTTTTGAGAAATTGATCCCTCTAATTATATGTGTCAATCATTTTTCATGTGCATAAACTTACATTTTGATATATTTTGACGTGTCATATGCAGCCTTTAAATGGTTCAACGCTAGGGAGACAAATGATTACAAGCAGAGGATTCTTTGCAGAAGCTTACTGGTATTGGCTTGCAGCCGGGGCCTTGTTTGGATTTATTATCGTCTTCAACATCTTTTATGCTTTGTCTCTTTCCTTTCTCGATTGTGAGTTTTTATTTTCCCACGTATTATATAATAAAGTATATAAGCGCCTTTAAGCTTTAAGATAAGGAACATTTTTCTTCTGCTTGTATAGCTTTTGGAAAAAAGAAAGCTGATGTATCGTCACTAGACGAAAGTGATGCAGCCGTTGAGTTGTCGTCTATGAGTAATGAAGACGAGGGTAGTCAAAACAACAAGAAAGGAATGATCCTTCCGTTTGAACCACATTCAATTACCTTCGATGATGTCAAATACTCTGTCGATATGCCACAGGTAACGAAATTGTACAAATAAATGGTCAAATACTTGATATCTCGAGGGTCCAAATTGTATAAATAAAGGACGGGTCGGACGAATTGGATAATTAGTTATATAAAACACAATTTTTTTAGAATGGATAGGGCTAGGTCGAGTTGACTTGCAAACACATATCAAACTCTAAACTTCAAGTAAATATGGATCGGGTTACGTCGTTTTCATTCAAAGATTTACATTATTATTGTAATAATAAAGTATGCATTAGAAATTGGCTGGTGGACAGTTTTTACATTATTGGATTCATATGTCCAAATTGCGACATCTAGTTTCGCTGATCAATCACTGAAAACAATTGTAGGAAATGAAAGATCAAGGGGTGTCTGATGACCGATTGCTACTACTTAAGGGTGTTAGTGGCGCTTTTAGACCTGGTGTTCTCACAGCTCTGATGGGTGTGAGTGGTGCCGGAAAAACTACTCTTATGGACGTGCTAGCCGGACGGAAAACCGGCGGGTATATCGAAGGTGATATCAAGGTTTCTGGGTACCCAAAGAAACAAGAAACATTTGCTCGGATTTCTGGATACTGTGAGCAAAACGACATTCATTCACCTCATGTCACTGTTTACGAGTCTTTGATATACTCAGCCTGGCTCAGGCTGGCATCAGATGTAGACGAAACCCAAAGAAAGGTTAGTTATGTTTATTAAAACGCCAGTATTTTAATTTTTATCTTTTTGGTGTGGTCCTAAACATGTTGCATGGTGCTGCTCTACAGGCATTTGTTGATCAAGTTATAGATCTTGTGGAACTGAATACGTTAAAGGATTCGCTAGTAGGGTTGCCAGGTGTCAACGGTCTGTCAACAGAACAAAGAAAGAGGTTAACCATAGCAGTTGAGCTAGTGGCAAACCCGGCCATTATATTTATGGATGAGCCAACCTCTGGGCTAGATGCTAGAGCTGCTGCCATTGTGATGAGAACCGTTAGGAACACTGTGGACACAGGAAGAACAGTCGTTTGCACCATTCATCAACCTAGCATTGATATCTTTGAAGCTTTTGATGAGGTAATAATCGTCCCTTAATTAACAAAGAACATAGTTTCTTTTACATAAAAATGCATGTATTTAGAAAGTATGGTTTTGCAGTTGTTCTTGATGAAAAGAGGAGGACAAGAGCTATATGCTGGACCCATAGGTCGCAATTCCTGCGAGTTGATCGAGTACTTTGAGGTATAGAATTATCATTTTCTCCTCATTTACTTATTAATGAAACAATTCGGGTTATGCTGTATCTCTATAAGGTAGACTGGTTTGACCCATTAGCTAGCCAGAACGTCTAGTTGTATTTGGCATACTAGTTAGTTTTTAAAAATTAAAGAAAAAGAAAAAAAGTATTTTGTTGCAAATTCGCAATATTTTTTATATAAATAGTATTTTGCATATTACGTAATAATTATCTAGACACTTTTGACATATAAGGAATTACTTGTACGTCTGAACCGTCTATCATTTATCAATGTTTCAAGACTATAAACCAGAATGCTTGTTCTGAAACAGGCCATAAATGGCGTGAGTAAGATTACAGATGGATACAACCCCGCGACATGGATGTTAGAAGTCAGTACCTCAGCACAAGAAGCCGCTCTTGGAGTTGATTTCACTTCAATCTACAGAAATTCTGAACTTTACAAGTGAGTACATAATCAAATAATAGTCAATATTTACAGCCCAATATTTCAACTTATCATACGATAATCACCTTTCTTTAACGCTAATGTCAAATTCACAGGAGAAACAAAGCCTTAATTGCCGAATTAAGTGTACCACGTCCTGGCACAAAAGATCTCTTCTTCCCGACTCAATACTCGCAGTCGTTCCTCGTACAATGCATAGCCTGTTTATGGAAACAACGTTGGTCATACTGGCGAAACCCGCCTTACACAGCCGTACGTTTTGTCTTCACTACATTCATCGGGGTCATTTTTGGTACTATGTTTTGGGATATCGGCGGTAAAAGGTAATTAAACATCATTTAATACTCTCTATCCCAAAAATGTCCACTTTTATATTTTACTTTGTTACTAGTAGTCTAGTACATATGTTCAGTTTCAAACTAATGGACACTAGGACAATTGGGTTTTCATTTTTATCTAACAATGTTTAAATGTGTTACACTTTTCAGAAACACCCCACAAAATTTGACTAACTCCATTGGTTCTATGTACGGTGCGGTTCTTTTCTTGGGAGTCCAAAACGCATCAGCAGTGCAACCAGTTGTTGATATTGAACGGACAGTCTTTTATAGAGAAAGAGCCGCTGGAATGTACTCAGCTTTACCATATGCTTTTGCTCAGATGTTGGTTGAGATCCCATACGTATTCGCGCAAGCAGTAGTATACAGTTTAATAGTGTACGCCATGATCGGGTTCGAGTGGACTGCTGCTAAATTCTTTTGGTATCTCTTTTTCCAATTCTGTTGCTTCCTCTACATGACATATTATGGTATGATGACTGTCGCCATCACCCCCAACGCAAGCATCGCTGCCATCATTGCTGCCTCGTTTTACTCAATCTTCAATCTCTTCTCAGGATACATCATTCCACGACCTGTAAGTTTCACTCTAATTATAATGTCGTGACTTAATTACAGAATATCCTCCTTAGTTATTTAAGGAAAAAAAAAAAAAAAAAAAAAAAAGACCCTATTGTTGCTATTTGCATAAAGTGAAAACAAACAGTAAAGCTATTTTACGTAAAGGACCGAAAGTGAACAAGGACAGTATTGTCAGTACAAGTAAAAACCATTTATGAAAATAGTATGACGAGGGACAGTTTTAGTAATTTTTCCCAAACGACATCGACCATTTATATTCGTTAACTAATTTTTTTGGGATTAACATTTTTTCTAGTACTAAAATATTGTTATGTTAAAAATACTACAGAGTATTCCTGTCTGGTGGAGATGGTACTACTGGGGAAATCCGTTTGCATGGACTATTTACGGGATGATTGTTTCACAGTTCGGGGACTACACGGACGAGTTTCCTGATGGTCAAACCGTCAAAGGATATATAGATGATTATCTCGGTATGAAGCGTAGTTTTATTGGTCCTGTTGCTGGGGTGCATATTGGATTGGTAATGGTCTTTGCGTTCACCTTTGCTTACAGCATCCGATCCTTCAATTTCCAGAAGAGATAATTTTGTTATTTTGGTTTTGTAGATGTAAAATATTACATCAATGTTTAACGACTTGTATTATATTTGTTATTTGTATCTGATATTCAATATAAGATTAATAATTTTTTGTTTCATTAAAATAAATATATGTTGTTCCATTTCGTGGTTTCAAGTTTTTGAGAGATTTTTTTTTTAATACCAGAACATTTTAATGCCCTAAAAGAGACTCAAACCCTGGTCTCTTCCATAGCCGAGTGACAAACTTCTTTCTGTTTATTAATGTAGTAGGCTTAACAAACCATAAGCAACAAGTCAGACTAAGGCTGCCCAGTAAGGAGGGTCAGTCCCTCCCATTTTCTCTGTCATGTCAGCTTTCTCTCTCCAGCGACCTTCAAGTGATTGGGTGCCCTAGTAAGGGCAACCTACACTACAAAAAACATACCCCACAAATATTCCTTTTTAATTAAATAAAACACACACAAAAGACATAGATACAAAAAAAAAAAAAATGAGAAATTCTAGTCGATCGTTTGGACGACCTTGATACAAAAAAAATGGGGCGCGATCGATTTGCTACAAAAGGACGATCGACTTGTAATCGATCGAGTATGTCGATCATCAAGTCTTACTGCGCCTAGCCTAAGTGTTATGTAGAAGGGAATAGTGAAAATATATAATGAGATTCAATGAATAATGTACATAATATTAAATAGGAACTAAACATGGCTAAATAGGCCTAAATTGCTACGGGCCAAACGGGCCTTATTAAACTAACATACAAGAGCTCAATTTGAGTCTTTTCGGTCTTTGAAAAATATTAAAATATCCAAATCTTGGCTTACATCACCCATTATTTAATAAACAATCTTTTATATAATAAAACAAAACCCCAAGTGGGGACTTTTTCATTTCAAAAAAACTAAACCATACCTTATTTAGTAATAATATTATTTAAAAAAAAGATTATTTTCTTATTAGATAACATTTTATATTTATCCATAATACAAGTAGAAGATAAATACAAAAAATATAGATAAGATGTAATTAACAATAGGATTAAAATTTTTAAATAATTATCTTTAATAATAAAAAAACTATAATTAAACATCATAAATCAAATAAAACAAAGATTAAATTATTTGTTTTTTAATAAATAAAAATATATGATTTAAAAAATTAAAAAAAAAAAAAACCCGCGCGTGCGCGGGTATTATAACTAGTATTCTCTATACAATAAGCTATGATTGTGTTTTGGCATTTTCATAATCATATATCGTCCATAATCTGTTATAAATAGATTAACATGTAGAATGGACATACCAATATCATACAAAAGAACACAAAATATGCATAAACTTCCTAGTATCGACTTTACTAACAAGAAAAACTTAAAGCCTAGTTCAACCTCATGGCTCGCCACTGCCCTTGAAGCCACACGTGCTCTTGAAGAATACGGATGTTTCATAGCAGAGTTTGATAAAGTAACTCCTGAGCTGAATGACGCTGTCTTTCACGGATTGGAAGACTTGTTTGATATCCCCATTGAAACCAAAGTACTAAACAAGTCCACAAAGCCATTGTATGGCTATGNTTTTTTTTTTTTTTTTTTTTTTTTTTTTTTTTTTTTTTTTTTTTTTTTTTTTGCTTTTTGGAAGTGAAAATTCCTAATTAGTAGGCCACATTTGATATCACTAGGTCCTTTCGTGTTGGTTTTTCATATGTTATCTATATAAATAAGTGTGATCATTTAACCTTTGCATCCGTGTTAGCGAAAATGTGCTAGCATACAACAAGCTTGTGGCGGAATTGGAAGAAATGGTGACAAGAATGGTTTTTGAAACCTATGGTGTAGAAAAGTACTTGGATGCTCATAGAAAAATGGTGACATATCTTTGTCGGGGCATGAAGTACAGGCCACCAGTAGAAAACGAAACTAATATGGGATTCGTTCCTCATACTGATAAAGACTTCATCACTGTTCTGCATCAAAATGGAGTCAACGGTTTAGAGGTGAAAGCTAGGGATGGGGAATGGTTCAGTGTGGAGCTCGTGCCTTCATCATACATAGTCATGTCAGGCGATGCAGCCATGGTTAGTCATGCAACTATTACATAAAAGCAATTGATTCATTATGTAGGAGTAACCATCTAACTTTGATGTTATTCAAGAAAAAACCCTTACAGTCTCAGATCAAATGATGACGATTGATGAATCAATAAGTTTGACCATGTTGACTTTTTAAAAAAATTTGGATATTTAGTCACTAATAAAATAAATTTAAAGTTGATTACTGCTTTTTATCCAGTAAACCCTGTATTTTGTAACTAAAGATTTTAGATACGTGATCAGGCTTGGAGTAACGAAAGATTGTATTCACCTTTTCATCGAGTTACTATGAATGGAAAAGAAAGCAGATATTCTATAGCTCAGTTTTCATTTCTGGAAGGGATTATAGAAACGCCAAAAGAGTTTGTCGATGAAGAGCATCCACTGCTGTATAAGCCATTTGATCATCTCAAATACCTCGACTTCTATAACAAGGAGGAAAACAGGAGACTTGAATGTGCCATAAGAACCTACTGTGGAGTGTGAGACTTGCAATAAGATTTTTCATCCTATATATGTACTTTGATAAACGTGTTCTAGTGTGCGTATAATATGCGTTTAAATGACCTTCAGGAATGTGTGATCGAATTATGTACCGATCGAATATATAAATGTATGCTTATTCCAGTGCTGATATGTGAATGTTCATTTACTTCTTTGACAATGAAAACTATGTGAACTTAGTTACGGATATATAAGGCATGCGTCAACTTTTCATGCTCCTTCACATCGTTATCATTAGACTCGCATGAAAAAACCAACTATATATGGTCAATGATGGAAATCAAAGAGTTTTTTGTGGGATAACAAACAAGTATTTGTCAAGTTAAGAANGATGAATCAATAAGTTTGACCATGTTGACTTTTTAAAAAAATTTGGATATTTAGTCACTAATAAAATAAATTTAAAGTTGATTACTGCTTTTTATCCAGTAAACCCTGTATTTTGTAACTAAAGATTTTAGATACGTGATCAGGCTTGGAGTAACGAAAGATTGTATTCACCTTTTCATCGAGTTACTATGAATGGAAAAGAAAGCAGATATTCTATAGCTCAGTTTTCATTTCTGGAAGGGATTATAGAAACGCCAAAAGAGTTTGTCGATGAAGAGCATCCACTGCTGTATAAGCCATTTGATCATCTCAAATACCTCGACTTCTATAACAAGGAGGAAAACAGGAGACTTGAATGTGCCATAAGAACCTACTGTGGAGTGTGAGACTTGCAATAAGATTTTTCATCCTATATATGTACTTTGATAAACGTGTTCTAGTGTGCGTATAATATGCGTTTAAATGACCTTCAGGAATGTGTGATCGAATTATGTACCGATCGAATATATAAATGTATGCTTATTCCAGTGCTGATATGTGAATGTTCATTTACTTCTTTGACAATGAAAACTATGTGAACTTAGTTACGGATATATAAGGCATGCGTCAACTTTTCATGCTCCTTCACATCGTTATCATTAGACTCGCATGAAAAAACCAACTATATATGGTCAATGATGGAAATCAAAGAGTTTTTTGTGGGATAACAAACAAGTATTTGTCAAGTTAAGAAGCATTGCTGCATTGGTCGAAACAGGGACGGAACCAGGGGGTCCCAAGACACCAGTGGATTTTTTCGATGTAGTATTAATTTTTGAAAAAAACATCGATTTTTCCTAAATACATTTTAAATGCACACGGTCCATCGAAATGTGTTTCTAGTGTTATTTAGTTAGTATACTTGCATAAAATTTTGTGCACCCTGTCATATTTGGTCATGGTTCCGAACCTGGGTCGAAAAATATTGAATTCTACTTATAATCTTAGTAACTAGAATATACTACTTGGTAGAAATATCGGTAACTAATGAAATTTAGTTGATATCTCTAACTACTAATTAAGATTGAACCATATGTAATTATGTATAGGACAACTTTAAAATTCAAATTGAAAGTGAGTTTGTTTTAGTTTCCTTAAAAAACAAAATAAAACTCTGGCAGTAGTCCTCAAGAACTGATAATGATAGAACAACATAGAGTCAAGAATTAAATACTAAACAATGAAACACAATGATTTTAAATAATTTCCTGATATCTTTGTACTTGAATACTAAAAGTGAGAGCAAATGTGAGTAGGACAACTCCAGATTCATACAAACTGTTAAGAAGACAGAGTTGATATTTACAGACTTTTCATCTATGGGATCGGCGGTCACAAGACAGAAAACGTGACTTTAACACTTTTAAGAAGACGGGGTAAATATTTTCAGATGTGCATCATGAAAACAGAAATATTGTATAATAATCTAGATAACAAATGATCTAGATGCATGGAGAAATGTCCTTTACCAAGTATTAATTATTGCAATTAGAGTCGCCTAGAGGTGGCAAAACGGGCGGGCACGGGCTGCGGGCTAAACGGGCACGGGCTAAACGGGCGCGGGCCAAACGGGCGCATGTTATAAGAATCGCTTTAAAAAAGACCTAAAACAACAACAAAAATTCCTCAAACGTAACACCTCATTTATATTTAAGTAGCTAAATATATTAAAAACAATTTAATGTTCTCCAATTGAGAGAAAAACATGTGTCCATTATACCCATTTAACTTCTAAATGGGCAATATATGACCATTTCAAAAAAAAGAGGGGGACCAAATGCACCCAAATCTTTTAAAAATTTGCCCATTTAGCCCAGTTTTTTGAGTTTGGACACAAATTGCCACCTCTAGTCAGTCGCCCAATTGTGTCATTGAAAAAAAGGGAAAATTGTCCAGAAATACATCTAACTTGCCACCTTTTACTTTTGTATACAATGAACTTTTTTTTTTCCTATTGTATGCACAAACTTTCTTAATCACCCTATTGTATCAATAAAACGCTTTTTTGATGACGTGGCAATACTTAATCACACTAATTACGGTGTAATTAATAGAATAAAAACCTGTAATATTGTTACAATAGGGGTGATTAAGAAAGTTTGTGCATACAATAGGAAAAAAAAAAAGTTCATTGTATACAAAAGTAAAAGGTGTCAAGTTAGATGTATTTCTGGACAATTTTCCCTTGAAAAAAAGGAACCATCTGCTAACACTTGATTAGTAATATATGCAGGGACCATAATAGACGTTGAAAATTATATAATCATACACCGAGAAAAGGACAAGCAGGAATTAATAAACCTGGTAATTCTATTATCAAAGGATGGGAACGTAATAGACAAGTGATTATTATGTAAGGGGACCATGACAACCAGATAATGACATGATTAACAAATTTTCAGTTCTTATCGATCTATGCCATACCCTTCTTCCATTTAAAAATTTACTTATAATTACAATGATGTGAACCATGTACTTTTTTATTTGAGAAATGAGTTGATTAAAGGCCAGGCACCAATCATATGAAATAAAGGACAATCCTTGGAGGAAGCCATATCAATGCTTATTCGCTTCTAACTAAAGAACAATAAGATCGTTCGACATTAGGCATTAAAAAAGTACAATTATTTAGCTGTCATGTGGTACCAATTTCTAACGGGTCGTTGTTGATATTTATGTATTACCAAATATGTACTTTAATAATTAATCACACAAGGATGCAGCATAAAAGATAATATTTATCAAATTTACAAGTAATAGAGGAGCTAATCACATTATTAGCGTACTATATATATAAAGTATAAACCTCTCGTATTTCTTACATAGAGAAGAAAAAAAAAAAAAAAAAAAAAAAAAAAAAAAAAAAAAAAAAAAAAAAAAAAAAAAAAAAAAAAA
>LBNU01005073.1:0-14541 GCA_014162995.1 Artemisia annua
TAAAAGTGTAAGCGACGATTGTAAGGTTTTCTCCGCCGAGGAAGGCGAGGTTGTTGATCTTCGTGAAGTAATTATTGCTTTGCTTTGATGTTTGCATTATGTGATTGTGTGTGTTGTGACTTGTTGTTTGTACTTGTGTGATAACATGTATTAAGTTATGTTGGTCATAAACAACAAGAAACGTCTTTCATATTACAACAAGCTAAAATGGACATTTGATACAACAAGTAGTAAAGTTTTTAAACGGTAACGTATTCACCCCCCCTCTACGTTTTCACAAACTCTTAAGGCCCGTTATTTCCCAAGATCATGCTTTTTTATGCTAAGATTGGATACCGACCAAGCTATATCTTGCGTAGTTTTCTTTCGGTTAAATACATTGTTCGGAAAGGATGCAAGTGGCATATCGGAGACGGTCGTAATGTGAATGCGTGGAATGACTTTTGGGTCGATGAATACAGAAGTTTGGGTCCAAAACCGAATAATTGTGATGTTGATCAGGTTTGTGATTTATTAAATATTAAGGTGATGGTTGGAATCATGAGCTTCTGTATTCATTATTTCCGCATAATATTGTAAGCAAGATTGCATGTTGTTTTGCAAGCAAGTCAAGGAATGGTGTTCTCTATTGGCATAATAATCAAAGAGGGTGATTTTCATGCAAATCTGCTTATCTCTTAGCGAAGCGGACGAAGACATGGTCCGCACTACTACTATCTCAGATTACTTGATTGACTTTTGGCGTGTACTATTGAAAGCGAGAGTCCCAAGTAAGGTCAAATTATTTATGTGGTGCGCTTGGAATAATTATGTGCCTACTGACAACCTACAATCTCGTGGGTTGAATCCAACATCTTCTTGTCCTCACTGTGGCGAGACATCAGAAAATTTAGCACATGTCTTGTTCAAATGCTCGACAGCAAAGGATGTATGGAACCGTTGTAATTTTGGTTGTCTTTATGTTACACAAGGGGCTGTCACATTTCAAAATTTTTGTCAGGTAATCCTTGAGAATTGTCCAACCGAATGGGAGACATGCATGATGATATTATAGGGATTGTGGACGAGAAGAAACAATCATTTTCATGCCAAGTTGAATGGTTGGGAGGGGAACGTTGAAGTTATAGCGAAATCGGTTTTATCAGACTATCATAAGGCAAATCAAATAGAAAATCTTAGTGGTAACAGTGGGATACATAATACTCATGAAGATGTGTGGTTAAGGCTAGACGACGAGCACATAAAAATTAACTGTGACGCTGCGTGGCAAAAAGAGTAGAAAGGCGGGTTTAGGCTTTGTAGCCCGTGACTACAAGGGCGAGGTATTATCTTCAGGTGGTCGTTTAGAATGTTATGCAAGTTCTCCCCTGGAAGCCGAAGCAAAAGCAGTTCATTAGGCTATGACTTGTGCACTTTGTAAGGAAACACTCTCACGTTATATTCGAGACAAACTCGTTGTGTCTAGTTAAGGCGCTTCATAATAAAGTCACCCTGCTACAAATTGCAGGTCTTTTTTCAAATATATTATCTAATTAAATAGCTTTCAATGTCTGTAATTTGTCTTTTATTAAAAGGGAAGGAAATAGGGTAGCTCATAGTAAAACTTCTTTAGCGTTGATTTGCACTCATGAGTTTACGTTAGACGGTAGTGTTTCGAGTTGTGCAAATGTATGGATGTCTAAAGATGTAATATTGTTTAATATGGAATGATATCTTTTCTTTTCTTTTCTTAAAAAAATAAAAATAAAAATAAAATAAAATAAAAATTTCTATCTCTTAATTTAGAAGGCATCCTCTCGCACACACTTAATCCTATATAATAATAATAATACTCCATCCGTCCCATATTATAAGTCAATTTTCTTACTTTTTTGGTGTCCAAAATAGTTGTCAATTTTTTGTTTCAACCAGTCACAAGTTACTTTAGTGGAGAGAGAAAAAATTTTATTGGTAAATAGATTAGCTAGTGGAGATTTATTCAACTTTGTGCAAAATGAAAATAAACTTATAATTTCGAAAGGAAGGAGCAATAATAATAATAATAATAATAATAATAAGGGTGGTGATACTTCCACATACACTTTTACTTCTTCCACATAAATTTACACATACATTTAGTGGGGACCACTAGATCATACAACTAAAATGTATGTGGAAGAAGTAAAAGTATATGTGGAAGTATCATCACCCTAATAATAATAATAATAATAAATCGTATAACGTTGGCTAGTCAGAACGGCGCGAAACCTTAAAACTCGAGGTAAGATGTAGGCTGGCGTTATATGACTAAGCTATAAGACACCAAGCAACCTAATAACTCGGTCACCGATGCTCTAACTATTCATAGTAGTATAAACTCTAAGATAGCCTTTTAAGACATATATCCTTGTCCTAAAACCGTTTTCTTGATTTGAATTCACTTTTTAAACTTTCTTTAAACGTCATGCTCCCCTCGCTTAAGAATCTGCATTCACATGGAAATCATGTTGAATCCAATTTTTTAATGTTCACATGACGGTTTAACAAAAAAGTTAAGCTTGTAAGCTAAGACCTCTAAAAATAATTTAATATTTACTACTCATTTATGTCAAAAATCATATTATTGCAATATTTTTATGTGATATTTTAGCTAATTTGGTTAATACGAAATAAAAGGAAATATATTCCATACCATTTTGAAAATATAATATTTGTTTATGAGTTCAAATCTAACGACGGAGATTTGACTTTCCATGGTCTTCTCCATTATCTTCTGTGCCTATTCTGTTGTATGCGGAAGATTGTACGTACAAACAGACAATGCGTACAAGGTACATCCTAATTGATCCAGTCAACGTTGTTTGACCACTTGACAATTTAATGCGAATAATATTTATTCATTTTAACCAATAATTTATTCCAAAACTCCAATTAATATTCAACAATATTTACCTTTGTCCATTTGAGTATCAACTTTAACTCTATTTTCTAGGATAAATGACTCAAATTATGTTTATGTCAACTTTTAAAATAAAAAATAATTAGGATGGAAAAGATTAATTTTTTAAAAAAATGTTAAAAGAAACAATATAAGTAAAAGTTAAAGGTACAAGATTTAGCTATGATCTGATTTGATGGTGCTTCATCCATTATCGTAAATTCGTAACATCAGCGTCAAATCATCAATTACATTAATCGTCAAACCAACCACTCGTAGCGGTAGGCGCTATACAAATCACTTTCTATTATTATTTCAGCATATATATCCAAAATCACACTCAAAACAAACTCAATATTCGGTCAAATTTGAGGCCAGATCATCTCCAAAACAGACACATAACACGTAATAGAGGAGGGTGCGTAATCAGGCGTGACACAAGTTTGAGTGTCACAGGTTTGAGGGTTCACGCATATTGAACATGCAAATACGGGTAGCTTAAAAGTATCATTTCTAACGAGAAACGCTAAGATAAAGATAAATGAATCAAATCTTGCTAGCGGTCAAATCGTAATATTAAAAAAAAATATATTACATAGAGAAAATTTACGTTTATTACATTACTAAACCTTTTTAGAAAAGAAACCGATAAGAAATTAGCTGTAACATTAATCCATGCTAGTACTAGTATTTTTGAAACAAATAACGACAAAAGTGAATTAAACCAAGGGTATTACCGTAACTTACACACTATATTTTGACGTTATATAAACCCCCACCAAAGCCTTTATTCAACACATTCACTGCTGTTGTCTTTCTAAAAAAAACACATTTCCAGAAAACTAAAAAGAAAATGAGAACTCGCAGCGGATCCTCGTACTCGCACCTGGCTGCCGGACCTTCGTCCACTGTCAGCCGGAAGAAACGAAAGCTGACGTCAGCTGATTGTAACTACTTCGATGTGCTCCATGACGACGTGGTTTTATCAATTCTTGTAAAAGTTAGCTCCACCGCTGAATGTCCAGCCGATTTCTTGTCTGCTCTTGCCACGTAAGCATTTGAAAATTATTAAAAAAAAAAAAAAAAAAATCCCTTGAAATAAAAATGCTTATTTAGTTCTATGTTTATTATGTGTATTAACAGATGCAAAAGATTTAATGGGTTGGGACTTGACCCGCTTGTGTTGTCAAATGCTTCAAAGGAAACGTTTGCCGTAACGGCTAAGAAATGGTCACCTTCTGCTAACTGTTTCCTTCAACGCTCTTCTCGTGCTGGAAATATTGAAGCTAGTTACACTCTTGGCATGGTACATTTTTTTTTTATAGTTTTTTATAAATTTATACAACTTTTTATAAATAATATATGTCAAAAAACAAAATAAACAAGCTTGAAAAAACATGTTTTTGTTTTTTTTAAGGTTCATTAATTTTGATAAATCTTGATAGTACTTAACAGACATGTTTTGTCTTTTTTAAGGTTAATTGATTTTGTTAAATCTTGCTAGTACTTGACAAACATGTTTGGCTTTTTCTTTTTTGATAGAAAAAAAATAAAAAAAATAAGTAAAAAACAAAATTTTTTTTAATTGAAAAAAAAAAAAGTTTTAATTTTGTAAACCTTATTAGTACTTGACAAACTTTTTTTTTTTGTTTAACTAATTTTGTCTCTTATTATTTATTTATTTATTTATTTTTATAATTTCAGATACAGTTTTACTGTTTTCAAAATTGGGGACAAGGAGCATCACTAATGGCACGCGCCGCAGTCAAAGCTCACGCGCCGGCACTATACTCACTCGCCATAATCCAGTTCAACGGTAGCGGTGGGACCAAGAACAAAAAAGACTTAATAGGCGGCGTCACGCTTTGCGCACGCGCCGCAGTTCTCGGACACATAGACGCGGTCCGAGAACTAGGCCACTGCCTAAAAGACGGCTACGGTATTACTAAAAACACCGTAGCCGGTCAACGCTTCTTAATAGAAGCTAACATCCGTGAACTAACGGCGAATAATCACAAAAAATTTGACGGCGTTAACTTGACCCGGTTGCCGTTGTTAGTGGATGTTGGATATGAGATGCCGGTTCAGGTGTCTCATCCAGCGAACCGGTTTTTAACCGGGTGGTTTGCGAACCGGGTTCCTGACCCGGCTTATAATATATGTTCATACGAAGGATGTGGTCGGCCTGAAACAAGGACACATGAGTTTAGAAGATGTTCGGTTTGTGGTGTGAGGACGTATTGTTCACGCGGCTGTCAGGCGCGTGATTGGACTATGGGTCATTTCAAGAGTTGTACGCCGTTTATGAGGTTTGCCGGTCGGAGATGACGGTAACGGTGACGGTGAAGAATAGTCAAAGCTAGGAGTTAATGTTGAGGGGTAGTTTTGGGATTTGGGTAGATTAAGTTTGTTTTTTTAGTTAAAAGGGGTAGCAGTTTTGTACACATTATAGCTTGGTATAGCTGCCTTGATTCATTTTTACTTTTAGCAAATTATGGAATTCAAATCAAAGTATTAGATTCGATATATGTCTTCAAATTTCAAATTTGCAGTACCTCCGAATTTATTAGAGTAGATTTTTTGTTTTTGAAGAATATAAGGAACTAGCTTATAAGTAGAGCTGGCAAATTGGGTACCTGTTAAGGGAAAAAATGTATTATGCAATTTTTTTATTTTTGAAAATAATTGTTTTTAGTATTCTAGGGTTCAATATTTAACTTATTTGATACATAAAACGCTTATCTGTCATACTCAAACCACCAAAGCCAAGTGTTAAACGAGTCGTTTTCATGTTTGAAACTTATGTTATTCGCGCGCTCCGAACCTGTTAAGACCTGTTAAGACACGATTTGCCAGCTCTACTTATAAGACCCATGGAATCCACAGGTTTTTAGAAGAGATATTGCTGAAAAGAAAAAAAAAAATTAGTGTGAAGGATTAGCCGGTTATTTATACGTTGCATCGACAGCTAATCGCGCAAGTAAATTTTTTTCGAATAAATGTATTTCGATGGTAGTATATTTTTCGGCGATCAATTTTTTCGATTGCACACTTTTGTTGAAGATAACTTATGAATTGTGAAAATCAGTGATGAATGCATGATTTTTTGAAAATTTAAGTAAAAGAAAATTTCTAAATTACCACTAAAACTTGTTCACATATTTAGTCTGTAGAAAAATAATTGAGTAATTTATTTTTGTTGTATTTTTTCTCATGATTTTTTTCTTTTTTAAATTAGTCTTTTTTAGCATTTATTTTTATATATAAATAAAGAAAAATAAAGAGATTAGTGAATTTCTTTATAACGGGGCATCATATTCATTTTATTGTTGCTTAAATAAGGTGAATAAGTTTTAAGTTTTATTTAATACTATAAATTATTTTGTGCTTAATTTTTCAACAATGGAAACTTTCAATTATAAGTATTATGTCGCATAAATATAGATAAATCCTATTTAAATACTGTTTTTTATAGTTCAAGTTTACTAATTTCAGATTTAATTACCTTTGAAAATAATCATGTAATTTTATTATATATATATACACTTTAATAAGGGTCAATGCAGTCTAAATAGTTAACATAAGAAAAAAAAAAATCTTGGTAATAATAATAATAATAATAATAATAACAACAATAGTAATGATAATAATAATAATAATAATAATAATAATAATAATAATAATAACAACAACAACAATAGTAATGATAATAATAATAATAATCTTATTATTATTATTATTATTATTATTATCAAAAGAGTTTTAACTATTGATAACGTAACAAAAATTCTTAAAAATTCTTTTGTCGATTAGGCTTACTAAATGCGAAGTAATCATGTTGGGCCGTAGATATTTATTTTTATGTTCGTATTCGTAAGTATTAGGGTTTTATTTTCATTTTTCTTACATATTTATAGAACCAAGCCTCTAGCCACCTGCAAGACCACAACAACCACTCTTATCACCACTCGATGCGTATTTGAAAACCATACGACAACACCATCAACCATCACCATTTGACCACAAACATTCAATTTGTTATTTTATTAATTTATTGTAGATTCACTTTATATACGGTATATATTTTGTTTCTTTTCTAAGAAGTATCTTTTTGGCATTTTCTTTTTCTCAATTGCTAATGTTTAGTTTTGTATTAAATTCTACACTTAATCATGTTAAGTTGATGCATGTTAAAAAATTATTGGTGAAATATTAATTTTGTAATGATAGATTAGGAAAATTTATGATAACATCGAATGACAATTATGATGCGTTATTTTAATAATATTCAAAGGTATTTACGTAATTTACTCAAATCGAATTTTCAATAATTCAACAATTGTCTTTGTGGGTGTAGTATGAGTGTATGACTAAGGATCAAAGGAGAAGAATCCTTAAAATAAGAAGGATGAGAAATAACTATAACTACACATTAGAGATGTATCAATTTGAATTAAATGTATCCTTAATCTTTTAGATGCATCATAATATATTTTCTAGCTAAAAATTAGATGCAAATACATATATTAGATGCATTTCATCAAGTTAGACGAATCCTATGTATTTTTTGTCCTCTGCGTGTCAAATTTGTTGCTAGTACTACTTTGCATCGTTTTCACTTCAAAATCACTTTTGAAACTAATTGTGATGCATCTAAATGAATAGAGATACATCTAATTCAAGTCAACACATCTCAAATATGCGATTATAGTTATTTCTCATTCTTCTCATTTTAAGATTTCTTCTCACTGGATCCTTACCCGGTGTAGTATATATAAAAGAATCGACATAAGTATTTGAATACATAACCCACACTCTTAGCATGCTTGTCACATAATTTTTTGTTATTCAGTTACAAAAACAGGTTACATAGAATATAAATTTTGTTTGACGACAAACTTATAATTTTTTTCTTTCTTTCTAAACATTGGTCTACAGACAGAGCTAGAAAAAATTTCATGGGAGGGCCGAAACACAATTGTTTCCGGAAAAACATTAGATGGGAGGGCCGAGATGAATTTTTATTTTTTTTACACATGAAATCGCAAATAAATACCCTAACGGGCTTAGGCATAGGAGGGGGCAAGGACACTTCCCGGTCCTCATGTAGCTCCGCCACTATGTAGCCTGTGAAAATAAGTTGCAATTTTTGGCTCGTGCTCATGTATAACTTCATCCACCAGTTTTACTATACGTTAATTTTGATACATATTAGGCTTGTATGAAGTATGAACATAGCAACATTTTGATCGACATAACTCATTAGGCTTGTATCAAACATTTATACTAGTGTATATTTAATGCAATCAAGTGTGTCTACATCATTTAAAACATCACTATTGATATGCAAAAACATTTAATGAAAGCAAAATTTGTGCTTGGAAATGAGATTTTAAGGTGCAATCAAGTATAGGTGTAAAACTAGTAATGAGTTTGAACTCTTATAGGTTTTTGAGTTTTTCAATATTATTATTACAATATTACATACGTTTTTTTAATCATGCTAATTTATATTTTATTTTTGCACTAATAACATTAACTAATGCAGTTGAATTAAAAACGAACAAAATGATCAATTTACTTAGAGAAAAAGAAGAAGAGAATAAAAACTTTGGCACAAAACTTTTATATAAAGTGAATAAGTATCCTCAAAGTAAGTAAATAAAAGGAAATACATACGAATTCTATGTGCTTTGCAAGCTCAAAATGGAAAATAAAAACATGGTATTTAACTGCTGCTTTTTTTGGTAGTTGGTTGGAGTGAAAAAAGGCAAAAGCATTATACTTGCACACACATTAAAAGGCATCCAATGCCATTTATTTATCATTTTCCCCATTTCAAATCCATACCTTTTATTGCTTCTTTATGTTAACAACAAAAAAAACAGAAAAAAAGAAAAAAAAAGCTTCAAAGTATTAAAGTAACGCATAATTTTGAAAGAGTGGGAAATTATAAATTACATTGAGTTCTAATAAATATGATTCATGATTTTGAACATACATTTTGTTACTTTTGGTTTAAATTGATTCCAAACAGTAATTTCAAAATATGCTGCTAGCAAAAAAAAAAAAAGGTTGAATGTGACCCTATGGTCCAACAACTACACTCCATTTAAAGGTGTACTTAGTCTTTGTTCATTCAATATGGTGTCGTGAATGTAATGGCACCACCAAGCATAGTGCATTGGGTATGGGATTCACCAAACATGATGAAAAAACCATGTGAATCTTTAATCGTTTTTATTGTAGGAGTATGGTAAACATATTAAAATTATGTTTTAATAAAAAGGAAGAAAGCATGGGCTTAGAAGGTGGAAACTCCACTAAATCATAAGTGAAAACTTTGTAAAAAAACGAGTCTCTTGTCGATTGACAACACCGAATGCATTGTAAATTCCTCCATTAGAAAAGTGCAGAAACGCGTTTTATATTCCATATACTACTCAATCTGTTCATCTTTTTTTGAACGACGGAATATTGCATTTATAAAAGTTTCCATCCCATAATAAAAGCGGAACAAAGATGATACAACATGGATCTCAAAGGAGGAGAAGCACTGATAGAGATACTAAGATACATACAGTGCCAAAGAAGGCCGAATTCAATGGTGCCTAAAAAGCTTAAATAAATCACATTAATTAGAAACAACCGTTGGATTCAAAACCTAAGACTCCGAATACCGAACAAATGATTTCGAGCAAGCCTTACACCAGCTCTTTCTTAGATTTGTGGATGCGAGAAAAATTATGGTCAGAGTTGCTTGAGTCGTGGAAGTTACCTGTGACACCACCACAATATGTTGATGAGTTGCCATCATCATTGAACTTAAGCTCACTCGGTGCTGCTCAACTAAAGTTGTTGGATGTCGTTTTCTGGACTACATCTTGGGTTTTATGGAAGTACAGGAACAAGTTCTCACTCAATTTAATACACATGGTCAAAGTTAGCTCATTCATTTGTTCATCTTTTGCCACAACTGTTGCATAGATTGATATAATACATGCTATTCATCAGTCACTAACTGCTAAACTTGCTTGTTTGCTCATGCTTGTTTTCGGATGATACTTTCGTGATACCTAGAGGGCATGAACTTTGTTCAGTTCTTGTCACATCCAGATTTGTAGAAGTTGTAAAGACAACATATCAAATCACATACAAAAGAGCCCCCCTCAAAAAAAAAATAATAATAATAATAATAATAAATTGTTGACAGTAAATCTCGACCCAAATATGTCAAACCAAAACAAATCGGTGCCTAAAAAGCTTAAATAAATCACATTAATTAGAAACAACCGTTGGATTCAAAACCTAAGACTCCGAATTCCGAACAAATGATTTCGAGCAAGCCTTACACCAGCTCTTTCTTAGATTTGTGGATGCGAGAAAAATTATGGTCAGAGTTGCTTGAGTCGTGGAAGTTACCTGTGACACCACCACAATATGTTGATGAGTTGCCATCATCATTGAAGTTAAGCTCACTCGTGCTGCTCAACTAAAGTTGTTGGATGTCGTTTTCTGGACTACATCTTGGGTTTTATGGAAGTACAGAAACAAGTTCTCACTCAATTTAATACACATGGTCAAAGTTAGCTCATTCATTTATTCATCTTTTGCCACAACTCTTGCATAGATTGATATAATACATGCTATTCATCAGTCACTAACTGCTAAACTTGCTTGTTTGCTCATGCTTGTTTTCGGATGATACTTTCGTGATACCTAGAGGGCATGAACTTTGTTCAGTTCTTGTCACATCCAGATTTGTAGAAGTTGTAAAGACAACATATCAAATCACATACAAAAGAGCCCCCCTCAAAATAATAATAATAATAATAATAAAAAATTGTTGACAGTAAATCTCGACCCAAATATGTCAAACCAAAACAAGGCATTAAAATTGTATCTATGTATTTCCAAAGTAAGATAACACACGAAAACGAGTTTAAGTGAATCCAGGGGTATCAAGTGACATGTAACTCAAAATACAGGTGCCGATTTATAATCAACATCACATTATTATCACTATAAGCCCTCAAACGACACTCAAACAGTACATATCTTAGTCATGTAAAACTAGTCTACAACAATTGTGCATATGCATTCTTTTTAATGAAAAAGAAAACAAAAATAACCTTAAGTTACCAACAAGACAAAATTAATTTCTCACTGTGGCATATGAGACTTGGCCATTCCTACCCATGCAACAATTCCAACTGCAAGGATTATCCACCCGCATACATCGTACATGAGATCATTGCTCTTCTTTTTCCCAGAGCCCCTCTATAACACACAGCAACAATCCAGTATTAGAAGACCCTTCCTAATAATATAATAATAACGATATATCCCAGCACGAATACGCTTTTTAGACCAATAATACGACAAAGGCTAAAGAGAATATACAACCTTTGCATTTGAAGAAGAAGCGCCAGCTCCTCCACCCAAAGCCTGTTGGGTTTGAGCAAGTCCTCCAGCCTTGTGAACCTCATTGTGCAATTCAGATGCCTACAAGATTTAATAGAAAATTAAACAAACTCAGTATATCCATAGAGCCGAAAAGGAAGAGATCAGGATTCAGAAATGTGTGTACCAAAAGAATGCTAATTCATTTAACAAAATGTAAAAGTAGAACAACTGAAACAGATAGAGAAAATGTGGTTAAATACCCTCGAGGCGTTGGCCAAAGATTGAAGATAACTTTCATTCCCCGGACACTGAGACAACAAATACGATCACAAGCATTCACAATTAGTATTCAACGACCAATTACTATTCCTGTAATCATAATTAACTGTTGCATAACTAGATATAGATAGCATTTAGTAAAGTGATATTACCTCATCCACTGCTTTTTGGAAACATTCAGACGCTTGTTCAAATAGAATCTGAGCCTCATCATGGTCAGGGTTTAAAAACCCTTGGGTAGTGTAAGCATTTCCTAAGCACCATGTAGCCTCGTGTTTCGCCGGGTTAATAGCTAATGCCTCATCAAACTTGGAAACAGCATCTAAAGTTGAATTTATTGCATTTTACACTAAACAGTGAGATATTAATTACTGCTTATATTCATGAGATTTTAATAAGCAAAACAGTACCTTTGATCATCTTCTTTGATTCATTGATATTTCCAAATTGAGATAATTCCAGCAAAGCTCCACCCCATTTTGTCAAATTCTGTAATGACAAATCATAATGACACTTGTTAACAACTGACTGTAATGTCAAATTCTCAATTACGAATTAAGCAAATACAAAGAGTCATAACCTGGCCAACTTATACCACATGGTCCATATCAACCACTAATGATTAGACACGTTAAAAATATACAACGGGTAAATTGCCAAAATAGCCAATGTAAGGCATCGACTACTTTTTCGATGAGCGAAAAAACTGAACCTTGTTACATTTTGATGAGCGAAAAAACAAGAGTTTAACCTATAACTATATAAAATGATATAGTGAAAACAAAACAGCAAAAGACGTACAATATTTTTACAGATTAAGGTATTCGGTCTAAGACCTATAAGTTTTAGGGCCTGTTTGGTAGGCCTTTTTTTGGAGCTTTTTTGGAGTTGTAAGCTCTTTGTTACAAAAATAATCTCCTCCAAAATAAGTAGCTCTGTTTGGATACATCAACTTCAAGCTTTTATTTTAAACAAGTAGCTCCTAAATGAAAAGTTAGTTCATGAAGCTTTCAAAATATTTTGCAGTTGTTAAAAAGTAAAATTAGTGATACACCCTCCAACCATATATAATAATCACGTCTTTCCAATAACCTTAATTTGCTTTCTTCCTACAGCATTAAACTTCACCTCTCACAGGTAAGTTTACATCTCTATTACGCAATATTTTCTAACATAATAAAAGGTTTTATGTGTTAAGTTTTCTATGTGTAGTAGCATTAGGATTATGATATGAGATATACGTTTTATGATTCTAAAAAAACCCATGAAACAAACACTAAAAATGTCTCTCAGTGAACATCGAATGAGATGAAACGGATCCGGAATGATATTGCTACATCAATATAGGATGCACGTCATCAATGACTATTACAAACATGTTGTCTTAAAGCACTAAGATTATTATTAATATAATAAGTTTATTATTTTAATGTTTTACATTTGTTTACAATTATAGATGTGCCCTTTTGTGTCATTTTATACCTGAATACCTGATAATTACCATTAAGAGCTAATTAACCAAACACTTCTATTGAAAAAACAGATACAGCTTGTAGTTCATGTTAACAGCTTGCGGTTACAACTTACAATTTACACTTACAGAATACAGCTTAGAGCTTGTTTTGCCATACCCTTAATCATGATCCAATTTTTATGTGTAATACGAGTGTTTGTAGTTGTGCAACTAAACCGACCGAATACATATTGTAAGGGATATAATAATCAACTGAACACAAAATTAGGGAAAATACATTCACAATTCAAAACCTTTATGATCATTGACACTAATATGCACGATGAATTATGTAGTCTCACTTTTGGCTCTTTAATTATGATGCATGAAGCATATGCCTATGATGATGCCTTCTAGTTCTATTTATTCATTGTTTGGTATGAGTTTGATGCTGCACTGAAATGATGTAAATTGTAGAGCTAGTAGGAAATGTAGTCATTAGGTGATATGCATTGGTGAATCTTGAACATTAGGTGAATATAGTTTGTTGGTATTATGTTTTGATCCACCGTTTCACCAAAGAAATATGCATGGACGAATTTCATAAATAACCTAGCTATATAACCAATTAACAATAACGACAACCGGAGCTAGCAACCGTAGTCTACACTTTATTTTTGGGCATTAAATAACACCAACAGCCGTATTCAGTATCCGGTGGTCTGGTTGCGGGATTCTAACAATTAACAGCCGGTTGCAGCTGTTAATCACTAGAAGTCCGGCCATCGGGTAGAAAAGGTTCCACAACGTGTCCTCATTTCTTAATTTTTCTCGAACCTTTTTTATTATTTTATTTTATAAGTAGAAAAACTTAAGAGATTAAATAAAATACAATGTACTACTTATCATGATCCAACTTATTTATAAAAACTAAAGAATCAACTTATTTCAACTAATAAAAAAAACCAAAAGAAACAATAAAAAACATTAATAACATAAAACAAGTAATATAAAACAGACATAAAAAAATGAAACTAAAAGCAAGATCAATTAATAAAAAAGAAAAGGATGATGATTACATCAGCATCGTAGGGGTTTTTGTTGTAAGCAGCTTCAGCGGTGGACGGATATGTCTCAGACATCAACAAACGTTCGAAATCTTGTTGAGTTTGTTCCATTTTTTGGGTTGAGTGATTTAGGGTTTATGAATGAATGGAAATGAAAGAGTAAAGAGTATGGAAATGAGGGTTTTATGATCTGTTGTCTTCATTTTTTAGTTTTACACTTGGCAAAATATGGATCTACCGGCCCACCTCTTTCAGGCCCATTATGTACGGATATGTTATACAACTGTTTTTTAAATCATAAATGTGCCTTTATTGTTTACCATTGGAGTTTTCTTATCAAATTTATAAGGTATGTCAATCACTTTCTCAGAAGGTTTAGTTGTTTCATTTTTCATTTGAAAATGGCTTCAAAACAATAG
>LBNU01005075.1:22716-32796 GCA_014162995.1 Artemisia annua
GGTGGTAGGGTGGTGGAGGTGATGGTGAGCAAAAGAGTGATGGTCTTGGGCGGAGGGTGATTTTACAAGTGGAGATTGGTGGGGTGTGTGCAGTTCAAGTGGTGGGGGGGGTGGAAGTGAGTCAAATGGTTTACTCGAGTTATTAGTACGGGGCGTTTGGTTTATTTTGCTGGAACACAGGCCTGTGAAAGGTTAGGGGGGTTGGGTTAAATAAAAGATGTTTGTTTTATTTAATGGTTGAGTTATAAAGGTAGTTAGGTTAGTATTTAGGCCCAAGGGATTAAAAGTTACAAAGCTTGAAAAGTTTATGGGCCTGTTTGTCAATCCCAAATAGTTAGAAGGACCAATTTGTCCATGTGTATATAGTACAAGGTTAGGAAGTAATTTTCCTTTTGTCCTCAGGACTGAGGATTATTTTACCTATTACTGATATGGAGAACTCAGTTTGGATGATAAAGCCAAATTGAAGTTAGTAGTTTCTTTCATATACTTCTTCTCAGGGAACCTGAAAGCGATTGAAAAATGTTACTATAATATGCACTGCAAAGTATGGATCTCTCTATGTTTGCTTAGGGATCGATCCTATTTGATCATTATTTTGCATCAGCCAATGTATGTTCTCTATGTAAGAGAACAATCATTAGAGGGCCAAATAGTAGTTGAAATTTTTAGACAAAGGCTTTTTCTCTAGACCAAAGGAATTATATTCACCTGTATTTTGGTTCAGGAGATACTTACAATAATTAAATATGGATTCACATATTGGTAGACTTTTTCCTTAGATAAAATAAGCTGAGACTTATGTTAATTATGTGGATCTAAAACCGTTTGTCAACTCAGTGATATAGTTGTAAGGACTGAAATAACTTCTCGTGAAATATCGCTAAGACACTGGTGTGTTACTTTTATCCTATTATCAATACTGTTATGTATTCCTATGATTCTATTCTTGCAAATATATAGAGAACAACGACTTTTGTATAATGAGTAGGATCCAACACAATTTTTTGATGCATTTATGAAACCTTTATGACAAGGATTATCTTGATGTTTAATATATTTATTTATTGATATCCGAGAACAGGAATATCTATAGAGATATAATGCTTATTATTTTTATCAAACACTCAAAATCAGATCTCCCCACAGCTAGATTTATCTATTTAAATTTTATGTATGAGTCGACCTGAGCGAGTCAGTATTATATGAATATATGTTGAGAACTTTTGCTGATCTTTCGTACTTAAATTGCCAATTATGTCTTCTTGGAAGTTATCCAGCAGTGTTATAATCAGTAAATAAATATGAATAATTTTTGAATAACATTGATTATTACAACCTATGATTAGTTCGAATGCAGAATATGCAGTCATCGTAGAATGTTACGGATTTTATTATGGTCTCAAATTGTTAAACCAAAGCTCGGAATGAGTATTGCTATCTAATGACCTAGCATCCCAACCATACATTAATCGATACAAAGAATAATTTGGTAGCTAGTAAACACTATCAGCAAAAATTTTTGCAAATGCGCAAAGCACTGTAATATGCCGATTTGAAGATACTCTTACCGAAACACATTTTTGCTCTTCAGGTATAGACCAAGACTTTTGATGTAATGGGAAATATCTTATGGTGATCAGATATATCCACCCTTTTATTACAGATGTGTAGTGCTGAAGAAGCATCACATACATATGGATAAAAAAAATTTAGGCTCAGAAATATGGGATTGTATGGATAATCTAAGAACAAGTCATTTAGATTGGCTATTGGAAATAACGTGAAATCAAATCGCCGAAATTTCCCCTCTCCCCCCTTCCCAACGACTATGATACTGATGAGATAAGACTTGCCTAAATATTCAAAGTCTCTCTTGCCAAATCATGCCGGAAACGTCTGGAGATTAAAAAAGTTATTAGATTAGATATGGCAATGAAGATTTTCGGATTAGCGATTTAGTGTGGAACCAAACATAAAAATAGGCTTCTGTTGGAATGTAGAAGCTAGTCGATGCGATTTTAAAGTTAATTTGGTGTTAATATGATGATGATGATGAGTTTTTTTTTTTTTTATATATTAATATTTTTAGTTTTTGCATGCTACTTTTTGTTTACCGATTCGCTTAGCTTGACTCGGACCCCGAATTCATGGTATCTTGGGGGAGCAAGCTGATGAGAAAATCTCCATCGACTTTTCATTTCAAAATTTTGATAATACATTGAGTACGGAAATCCATACCGAGTGACAATGTATTACCCGTAATCAACTTCACCAAGACATATCTAAAGTTGGTAGCCAAAAGCAAACGCTTTTGGTAAAGACAAATCAAAATCCTGACAGCTGATGGTTGCGAAAAACATATTTATCAGTGTATCCAGTATTCTACTGAGAACTGAAACATTGCACCCATTATAGGATAAGTCTTGTAAAGAGAATTTCAAATCCATAAATTTAAAACGGTGTCTGTTAATATTTAAAATTGCTAGGACTACAATTCTTAGTGTGGGGATTTGATATGGTCATTTTACCACATATCTTTTCTTCCACTTTCGAACCAAAATGATCAAAAGACACTTCATGAAATGCAAATAACATCACAAAATCCTGGAGTTGTTTTGTGTTTCCAGTCAAAAGGATGAAAAGTAGGACAAAAATGATGCAAATATCAGAATTTCAAAATCATTAGTCCTAAACTACAAGAGGTTGTCAGACATCATGTCCCTAGATAATTCTATGAGAAAATCAACAGAGAAAGTCCTCCGAGAATCGCATCAAATTGATAAGATTAATCCATTGGATTCATTTTCAAGAAATACAAAAGAGGTTCATTTATAATGTTATGAAATTGCAAATAATGACCCCCGCGCATTTCAATATCAAAAAAGTGATCAGTGATATTTTTTAGTTGGACCGTCGGATTCAAGAGCTTATCTAAAATTAGCCCTGAATGAAAAGTGTGGAGATAAAAATGTGCAAGTTATTGCCCTTTGAAAATCAGAAACTACACTATTAGTCCTTGGGCCTAAATCCTAAAACTAACTAGCTACTAAACTAACCACTACCATAAACCATATAAACCTTTAAACCTCCCGTGCCAACACCACAATCACCAGGCCCATTCCCACCAAAAGCCACCCCACGTTTTATAACCTTGGTCAAACAAGGTCAAACAACCTTTCTTCCCCAATTACCGCTGCGTACAAACCACCCATCCCACACTCATTTTATCTGCTACGACCGAACAACCAAGATCTACCCCAAATTGCAACCACAGACCCAAATTGGCTTATATAAGTTTTTCCCGCCAAAACCATTTGAAGGGCTCAGATCAATTCCAAGCATCCAAGGGTCACAAATAAAAGTGGGAAAGAGAGAGAAGACCCCCTTGATCTATAAAAGTGAAGAAAAAAGAAGAAGAACAGTAGTAGTTAGCTGTAGTAGTTAATTTAGTATAGTTTAGAGTCGTTTATGGTTAATTTCAATTTCTAGTTGTACTCTTTAATTAAAAATAGTTGTAATCAGCTCCATTAATGTGAAATGAACTTTTTTTAAGCTTTAATTCAAAGGTTGTTTGTTCAATTCACATTGCCATTTTTCATTGAAAAATCTCAATGTACTTCCATGTTCTTAAAAGTTGTTGTTTGTTGGTTGTTTAAGCTTGTCTCAGCTCACTTGCAAGTCTCTCAAGGCTTGTGAGGTATTTTAAATCAGTTTAGTTAAGTATCTCAAAAATTACCAAAAATACTAATAAATAAGTGAAAAATAAAAAATCAGTTGTGAAGAAGATTCAAGCAAGAAGAAGAGGTGATTCTGGATGGCTTGGGTTATAGTGCTTCATGGGAAGCTATAGGATTGGTTCTTGGTTACTTGTTCTCAGTTTTATGCTTGGACAAAATTGTAAACCAAATCTCATTTTTTGTGATTCCACTGTAGCATTGCTTATAATTGCTTATTTCAATGCTTTTATGATTATTAGGTGTATTTGAGTCATATAACTGCTTAATATTAGGTACTTGTTGTTTAGAATTGATTATGCTCACTTGTTACACTTTCACAGTCAAAATGGTTTAATCTTGTCGCATGAGTATTATGCTGATGTTGTTGATGTTTTGTGTCCTTTTGATCTCATGTTTTCATAATATAACCATTTGACTCAATTGCCTGGTCTCAATCCTTGAAATCTTTGAAAATTATAAAAACTCCTTTTTAAAAGAGTGTTTGAATTTAGAGAAATCTGGTTGTTTCAAGTCACATTAGGTCTTGATAGCTCAGATAGGTCAACAAATCCCATGGTCTTTTGATTAAAAGTCAAATTCCATCCTTAAGCTAAAAATCGTGTTCACTGTGGGAATTGTTTGTTGCTTAATCACTCAAATGGTTACATAAGTTGTTAGAGTAGCTTATTTCAGTCATAATGTAGCTTATTACAATCATCTCAGTCATTTAGAAGCTATCAAATCTCACAAAAGTCAACCTAATAGTTTTTCATAAAAAGTCAAAATCCAGAGTCCTAAAGTTTTTGAATAAAATAGTTGATTTAATTGTGATCTAATTACTAGGTCTTAGGTTGTAAGCTTGTAGGGTTTTAATATTTTGTTGCTAATCTTTACTGGGATATATTTATTTAATTTTTATTTAGCTCATTAACTGCTTAATTGATAGCTTTATTTGGGTACTTTTTCCCATTCAAAATCACCCGATCACAAAGACGTTTAAATACCTTTACACACCTCGCTGGGACATAACGACCCGGGATATACTATACTCCTCTTGGTTAGTATTGGGCCTTAAATTGTTTGACTTTTGTTGACCACATCCGTGGTTGATTTAAGTTGACCGTTTCAGGACCAATCAGCCCTTCTGGCTAGCTTGATCTGCATGCTTTTACTTTTCCATTTATTGAGTTATTATGACTGCTTAATTTGCTTATCATGTTTTCTCAAAACCACTCCCTACACTGATTCATCAGTGTAGGTGAGCCTTTTTCATAAGCTCATAAAAATCTCATCACTTGGATTTAGCTTGTAAGGTTTGGCTTCTTGTGAAGCTTATCCACCATACTCAAAAGCCCAGTGCTTGTTTTTCCATTTCAAGCTTATTCAATAAGCCTGCTCTTGGCTTTTTGCTTGTCCCATTCCACCTTTACACTGAGTCATTAGTGTGACTTACCCAACTTCCAAGGGACCCACAGGCTGCATTAGTGGGCCCCACAGGGTGATTTTTGGCTCTATCAAAAGCTCACCTGACTGGCTTGTTGGTTCCAAGCTTATTTTGGGCTTTGGCATCTTTGCCCCTAGCTTAAATTAGCTTACAAAAAGCCTGCAGGCCTGCTTGTTTCAGTGGATATTGGATTTGCTTATTTTCTTTTGTAGCTTTTTCATGGTGCTCATTTCTATATTTTCCTGCTTATTTTGATCACTCTCATTGCCTCTTAGCTTATTCATTCTTGGGTGCTCAGTTTTTAGCTTATTCATTAGCTTTTCAAGTCTCGAATCCACATAAGCTTGAGAAAAACTTAACTGTGGAGAATTTAAGCTCCCAAAGTGCTTAATTTTGAGTTTCACAAAAGTTACTCATTTTCATCATATAATCATCTGTCAAAAGGAAAAATCCAAAAACATCACTTTTTAAGAAAAGTGATAGCTTCTATTTAACATAATTTAGCTTTTTAATTTTTCTTTTCAAATTTATTAAGTACTTACCTGTTTTCTTATTTTTCTTAAATTCCTTGTATCTTAAAGTATTTGTATAAATTTTCTTAGAATTTTCCCTTTCTATTTAGTATTTATTATAATTAATATTATTTTAATTAATAATTAGTTAAAACTAGTAAATTAAATAGTTCTGTTAATTTTTGTTAAACAGTAGTATCTTTTTATATTTTTCCTAAGTTCTACATAATATTTAGCACTTCTAGTAATTTTCTTATAATTTATACTGTTAATTTAGTAATTTCTTGGTTTAATTTCATTTAAAACAGTTTTAATCCAAAATCCAAACAGAAATAGCTTAAGTATTTAAATTTAATCTCAGATCCATTTTTATAATTTTCCTAGCTTGTACACATTATTTAGATTCTGTAAAAATTGAATTTGTAATTTTCTCTTTTCATTTTCTAATTTTCTTATTTAATCTAGTTTAAATAACCTTTATATAATAGTTTAGTAATTAATTAAATAAAGTTCCACAAAAATACAAAAATATTTATTTTCAATTTTTATATCTCTTTTTTGTCATTTTAGATTTTTGTAAATTAATTTTGTAATTTTCTAAGTTAAATTTGTAATCTTTATCATTTTTAGATTTAACTTTAAATAAACTTTAATTAGTTTTAATTAACTTTTTAAATAGTTTTAGTAATTAATTAATATTTAAATAATAAAAAAAATCAAAAAAGTAATTTTCTTTTTTATTTAATTTTCTTTTCATTTTAAGTTTGTAAAAGTTGCATTTTCACCCCTTGTAGTTTGTAATTGTTCATATTTAACCTTTTTCCATTTACGTAATTAGTCTGTTTGTATTAGGTTTTCCCCAAGCCTAATTCTGTTTCCATGTAGTGTAGAATTTTGTTAATTATCATTTTCTTAGCATAAACAATTCCAAATAATCATTCTTCATCTGGTTACTATTCCTAATCACTCATTCCCAAAACGTTTTCCAAACACAATTTCAATCTCGTTGGGACTTAACGACCCGTGAGAACACTGTGCTTTCAACGGATCATATATTGATCTCTCCTCTCTCAGATTTGACTTGTTGACCACACCTGGTTAACTGGTTAGTTTGGGAGGAGTCAATAATATACCCGAGAGATAACGCTGTCACCAACCACATAATCTCCATAACCCATTATTGCACCAAAATGATCATTCCCGAATCTAACAGTCCCGATAAACTTTTTCACGAAATTTCTAAGCCGCGAGCGATCCCCCATCATATGTTTTGAGCAGCCTGAGTCCAAATACCATAGGGCAATTTGTACGACCTGCATTCGAAATCAGACAGATATGGATAACGGACAAACTTGGATCCCCAACCATAAGTGGGGTCCGATTGGTTAGCACATACAACAGAATAGGAAGAATTAATATTGCCCTTATTCATAACATGACATGCTGGGAACTAGACTTATGGTTAGCGCATTGGGTTCCTATAGGAAAAGTTCTACCAGATTTCTTCCAAATCCTAATGTTGGGAAACTTAGGATTAGACTGTTTGGCAAAGGGGCGATGACTTCCTATTGACACTATTCTTCCAGTGGGTCTCCAATGATAGCCAACATTAGTAAACTTCCTTCCTATTGCTTTCCAAACATGTTTTACACGATTATAATAAATAGTATGACAACCAGGGGATACTTTAGAAGCATACAAACATGTCTTAACACACACATCATGATTACCAAAATTTAAATAGTTATTACAGATCTCACAACTGGTTTTAGAATTCGAATTAATTACAGTACGCCTAGAGCTAATACTAGAATCAACACGATTCTCAACGTTCAGATCAGTTTTATTGTTCCTAATGTGGTCTTCTACTTTCTTTCCTTGAGCACTTTTAGCTGGCGAAGTCCTATCATTCCTTGTATTGCAACTAGGCTTTAACCCGCTAGCATTAGTGACAGCTTTTACTCCTGTATAATTAATGATGGGAACATTTGAATGAGAAACTGTTGTTTGATTTCTGGTATCTGATGTGTTATGTTTTGGTGATGATATGGGCACTTTAAAGGCAACATGTTTGTTCTTAACCTTAGAGGAAAAATCTTTAGTCTTATCACGCATGCAAACAGCTTTAGGACTTGTACCAATGGCATAATCTAAGAGCTCATATGATCTGTTGGTGAGATAATACACATCACGGATGCCAATGTCCGCAGGACTCACCATTCTAACCTCTTCAATAGTTTCGCAGAGGATATCTAGGCAATCCTTGAGATATCTAAGGTACTCACTATGAACAAACGCATTATTAATAAGGGGAAGAGGAATATTAATGGCGTCAACATCAGTTATTTTTGTTTTAGCCGCTTTGGTGAGACTGCAATCACATGCAGTGACTGGCATTTTCCCTTTCACCTGAGTCTTTAGATTCTCATTTTCTTTAAGCAAAGAAGTTATCTTTTCATTGTTTTTATCACGTGTGATCTTCATCGAATCATGTAACTCTTTATAATGTTGTTTGATTTTAGAGTTTTTAGCTTGAAAACAATCATTTTCGTATTTCAAGTTGTTAATGACATTTTGAAGTTGAAGATATTGAGAATCTAAACACGGAGGTTTCTGGGTATCAATCGCATCACATTTATTATCAATCACATCACATTTATTCGTCTTAAATTGTGCAATTTGAAGCTTCAGTTTCCGAATCGTGTTAGTGTGAGCTTGAATTCTTTCATCCCTTTTGGCTAATTCAAAATATGCATCAAATACAGGAGCATCCGAAGATGTCTTGGCATTTGAGTTTCTAATTTTTTCTTCTAGATGTTGGTATCTTAATTGCAAGTTAAGATTATCAACCTCTAGTTTTGAAAATTGCTTGACCATGTTATCATGATCATCTTTTTGAATTTTTTCGCGCAGTTTTAAATTCTCCCCCTCAAGCTCAACAACACGATTCTGGAAAACTTTTAATGTAACAGACATTTCATGAAATTGGGAAGCAGTTAAAGAAGAATCAGTAGCAGTATAAAACACATCTTGAGCAATGCACATAGCAATCAAATTATCATTCATGATGAGAGCATTCTTCCTCGCAATTTCACTATGTTGAAGATCTATTACAGTTTGTTTTCCTTCACGTTCCTGGTTTTTAAACACCTCTTTCATTTCATTGATCTCTAGTTTAAGGGACGTTTCCATGTATTCAAAATGGTTTTTGATTTGTTTAAAAAACGGAATGACTTCTGTGAGATAGCATTCTTTTGTAACTTCAAAACCCCTTTCCCCCTCAGTAATTCCCGTTGGAGTAATCCTCTTTTTACATGTTTTGTCAAAATCCGCAAACATTTGATACAGTACATACATGCTAATAAGAGTTTTACATTGAGTGGGAAGTGCTATATGAACTAGGTTCATGGGTGTATTGGGAGGATACACTGTTGGTTTAGCAAACTTAAGGGGAGTGGTAGCCATAAGAAGTTCAGGTTTCATTTTTTCCACATCTAAGGCCCAAAAAATCTGTTCAGGGGTTAACCTAGTTTGTGGCACAAAGACAGTCAATCGGTTCTGCTCATAGTAGTTATGGGGCTTGATATTAACACGTTTTGCAATGCACATGGGATCCTTCATCTTATCCTCAAGTCTTTTCCTATTTTCAGTTTCACTTACATCAATCTCTTCTGTATCACGCACACCAGGGGGATCATGATTGGGTTTAAGCATCACATTGAAGTCATATAAGGCCGGTTGAGAGGCACTAACGCTCCTATGATAATTAGTTTTAGGCACTCCTGTCTCCTTATCACTATGTTTATCACGAAGCTTAATGTGCTTTTGTATCATTTGAGCAGTTTTAATGGTTTGGCCTTGTGTGTACAATTTGTTTTCAAGCTTGTTCTTTAAGGCCTTTAATTGGGAAAAATCGTTTAGAAGTTTGGCTTCCTTACTTTGAAAATCTAATTTTAGTGTGTTGACACTATTTTGAATCTCCTGTTTTTGTTTAACAGTTTGATTGATTTGATTTTGCAAAGATTTTATTTCCCCTCTTAACTCTTCTTCCTTTAAATACCTTTCGGTAATATATGTACACATTTGCCAATTCATTTTTTTTCACGTTCGGTTAACTCAAATTTTGCATGTTGTTGATACATATTCACCTGATCTTTAAGAATATTAATCCTAGTGCTAAGAGTATCATCAGGTATAACAGCAGTATATTCATCATATTCACACGTATCATCATTAACACAAGAGTCATTACTTGGTAAAGCAGTCTCGACACTTTGTTTCAAATATTGCTCATATGGGACAACATTGCTATTACCCATATCAGCAGGATCTGAATCAATAAAGTCGGTGTGTTTTACTTCGTTATGAGTCCTTTGGTTGTGCATCACATCATCAACATGTGCAT
>LBNU01005076.1:0-20771 GCA_014162995.1 Artemisia annua
CACGTTTGGTAGAGAGAAATTTAAAGAAATGGAAAAGGGTAGATATTAAAAATTCAGAGAATAGAAATGAGTAGAGAATTTTAATGGATTCCGTTGTTTGGTAACTATAGAGACTTGACCCGAGAAATAAACAATAATTTTTTTAACCATTTCTATTAAACATTTTCTTTAATTCGAAAAATTGAATCAGTTCATATTTAGGATTTATTTATCCTCGTATAACCAAATCAACTTGGTCTCCAAACAATTATGTAGTACCATGATTCATAAGTAGTGATTGCAACAAAATATAAAAACAAAAAACTATTTACTCAGTTGAAAAAAAGATCCTAAACCTTATAATCATGTATTCATGTGCACTCCGTTGAAGAAAAGATCCTAAACCTTATAATCATGGAGCATTAAAGGAGCTATTTAAATAGAAGTAAACTTTTTTATTTCAAAGAATCACACATAAAAAATATGGACAATATTAGTACGAAGGAGTAAGTGATGAACAACCAAGAAAGGAGATGAAGATGAAAAGGGAACTTGTTGGTAGGTGGCAAAAGTTGTAGATCTGGGTTTTCCAATAGTGAAAATATGATTTGAGAAGATAGATTGAAGCAAATGTGACATTCACGTGACCATACACACTTTATACTCTTTTTGGAAAAAACAATAAATTATTATTATCCATAAAAAAGACGGAGAATTCCGAATTCCACTTGGTATTGCATGGAAATCAATTTACAAAGGGAGCATTTCTTGAGAATTGATATTTCTCCGCTTTTTCAATTCTTTAACTTACCAAACACTAGAAATCAGCACAATTCCATTTCTTTGGCCCCATTTCTTTGTACCAAACAGGCCCTAAGTTACTTTAGAATCTTTTAAAAAGTTATGGTGATTCATTCACCGAGCTATGTTCACCAATTTGTGGTCCCCATGTTTTCTTTTATTATTATTATTATTATTTATTTTTTATTTTTTATTTTTTTGTGAGTGTGTGTTGGGTATTTAGTGAGGTATATTTGTAAAAATTGGGTATTTTAATGAAGGGAGAATTGCATTAAGTACTTGCATATTTCCTCAAAATACAAGTTTTCAATGCATGATGTACAATACAAGTTAGACATGTTTTGGGTGTGTGTGTGTGTGTGTATATATATATATAGGGAGTCATTCATGTGAGAAATCTAATTTTTGTGAGAACGCGAGAAGAGATCCTAGCCATCCATCTATCCCTCCTTTTTTAGATCTAATGGCTAAAGTTAATCAACTATTTACACTAACTATACATCAAACAAGGGTATTTTGGTAAATATAATCCTCACAACTAATATATAAATAAAAAACAAATACATCCCACACAGTTGAAGGTGAAATTCTACGATCCTCTCACACCGCTATAACCACCACCATAACCACCGCCGTTCAAACCACCACTACACCGCCGTTCAAACCACCATAACCACCACCGTTCAAACCACCATAACCACCGCCGTTCAAACCACCACTACACCGCCATTCAAACCACCATTACACCGCCTTAATATCTCGTTTTGAAAAATCCGCTTTCAACTGTTTCTTTTCTTTTTCAAGATCAGAACAAGTTGATTTTTGTTTAGAAAGTTGGTTTTGCAAATAAGAAATTTCCGTGTTTAAGGATTTTATTTTCATGTGTGAATTAACATCAAGTGTATCAAACTTGATTTGCAAAAGTTTTTCCCTTGAAACGGAATTTTGATAACCAGTTTCTAATTCTGACAGTCGTTTGTTATGAAACTCAAAAGCTTTTTCGTTTCCTTATACCTCTCAAGCTCAGCGGTCAATTTCTCATTTGCGGCCTTAACATCGCGATTGACCTTTTTCACATTCTCAATTTCAATAATATAATTATTCAACAATGATTCAAATAGAGCACGTATTTCCTCATCATTCTCAGCATGCTGTGAAACGGAGCCACCACTATGATTCATATCGGGAGTTGCCGAATAAATATTGCTACAACTCGGCGTGTCCAGGTATGTATCATAAGTGATTGCTTGAGTCTCAGAATGTTGTTCCTCATGAGGGGACATATCAAATATATCATTATTGAGGCATGTATTATCGATTGGTACATCAGATACTGCATTGGTGTCATAAACAGGAGGTGTGTCAGAATCTGTGTCGTACTTAATCTCCTGAAGATTTGCCATAAATATGCAGTTCGCGTCGATATCATCTCTATCTTCCATGTCATCCATAAGAGCCATGTAATCATTTTCCTCAGCAGTCAACTGGAATCCTGCCTCTTCCTTTTGCGCTAGCATCAATGCTTTCTGCAGATACGCTGTATCCTTCTTTTTCAGCTTAGTAGGACAGTTCCTTGCCATATGACCGACACCTTGACAGTTGAAACACTTAACCAAATTTCCCTGATTCACATTCACATTTCCATAATTCCCACCAACTGGAGCTGCAACATTTCCAACCTGATTACCCATTTCCTGATTACCAACATTCTAATCCCTCTGATTTCCAACAAACTGACCCATCTGATTCCTTCCATACTGACCCATCTGATTCCCTGCATACTGACCCATCTGATTCTGCATATTCTGATTACCCATGTGAACTCCAGTAGCATATCCTTGTTGATTCCCCATAACTCCAACCATGTGGCCTCCATTACCCATAATGAAACTCGGCTGAGCGATCTTCCTGTTGCGAGTGTTTGATGAAATCCTTTGGTTGTTGTTTGTTGGTGTAGAATAGCGTCTTTGGAATGCCTTTGATAACAGAACAAATGCTTGTGTCAATGCAGCAGTTGATTCATCATTGTCAGTGAATTCAGATTCTTGGAATTGTGGATATTGTTGTTGTTGTGGAATGATTTGTTGCTGTTGTGGGTAGAAGTGTTGTTGGTAGACTGGTGTTGGTTGTGGAATGTATTGTTGTTGCATGTTGTTGTGAGTGGAAGATGATGATGATGGTTGATGTTGTATGTTCACTGGTAGAGGTGTTGGTGTAGTAGCAATTAATGCGAGAGGATCATGATTCTTTTCCAATCGTTCTTTCCTTGATGTTGTATGTTCACTGGAAGGTTGTTGATGAACTTGATGTTTGTGGCGATTCTTCTTGGTGTTGTATTTGGATTTCCTTGATCTTGAACTTGTCTTGGCTTAAATGGACCCTCTTGAATGGATTTGATCATAAGTTTACCATTAGTCTTGGTTTTGATGTAACGAAGCATACGGCTTGTCCATGGAAGATATCCACCTTTTTCAAGCATGGGAGGTCGGTTTTCGGCACCGGCAGCATGAATATCTTGTTGAGTTGCCATTGTTTGAATTCTAAGTGAAAAGTTGTTCTGAGGATCTTTTGAAAGATAACCAAGGTTGTTTGAAAGTATTAGATGTTTTTGGTGAAGGTTTAAAACGAATTCGGATTGTTTCTTACTTGATAAAGTTACTCGTGGGCTTACTTAACAAACGTTAGAAGTGGACTTAGTTGAAAACTTAACAAGTGGGCTGAATTGATAAAGTTACGAGTGGGCTTAGTTACGAGTGGGCTTAGTATATAAGGTAATAGCTTACTTGATACTTAGTTAGTTACTTGTTATGGTTCTTAACTTGATTCCTTACTCGATATCCAAAGTGTTTACTCGATACATCACATGAAACTAAATTATACTCGATAAAAGAGGCTTGATACTCGATAAAAACAGTTCTTTTCTGCTTCCTTACTCGATAACCCAGTCACAATCTTTACTCGATAAACACAGTGAAGCTTACTCGATATCCAAACTTAAGTCCTTACTCGATACAATAAACCTTTCCTTACTCGATATGCAAAATATAATTTGACAGAGTTTCGTTTAGGAGAACCCAAGTGAATTCCTTACTCGATATACGATAAGGTAAATGGCTAACTCGCCAAAGACTGAAGTTACTCGATAAGAAGGGACCTTACTCGACACCTTACTTGATATAAGCAACACCTTACTCGACAAAAACCAGCCTTTACTCGATAAGCTTCTTCCTTAACCGATATCACTAGAAATTCGCTATTTGTTACTCGATAAGACCCCTACTTACTCGATAAGTTCACCAGACCCGAGCCCTAAATTCTACAAAACAGACCTCAAATCACGAATATTTCACCAAGAAACAATCTAAACTTACCTTAAATTATAGGCGAATGATACCACTTGTAGGACCGTAGAACAACCTATTTCACTAGCTAATCTTGCGTTAAACTTAGAGAGAGAAAGAGAGTAGAGAGAGAGAGTGAGAGGGAACTCAAGTGTGTGTGAAAAACATAACCTTTGCATAACATGATAACCAACCAACCTCAAAAGTGAGGTTTACAAGAGTATTTATAGTGGAAGTCTAGGGCTTCTCTAAACTATTACATTATTACATTTTTTGCCCCTAGACTTTATAAAAACACGAATACATGAGTAAAACTTAACATAATGGTATTCTAAAGCAACCTATTACAAGACTTTAATGACCGACACTTTTTATAAATAAAATACGATCCTAACAACATCCACAGGTCAGAAGTTGTAGTTTTTCTATACTTGTGTTTGATAATCATCCGATAAAGAACAAAATACACTAATAGAAGAGTTGAAGAAAGAAGCATGCCGTAACGTAACTTCTTTATTGAGTGACTTGCTTCCAATTTGAGTATCACGGCATATGCAATGCCAAAGACGGTATATAACCCAAAAAAACACAACATGGATATTTGTAATTCTTTTTGACCTTTTCATCTCGATCATCCTATGTGGATAAAAAAGAACAAATTGGAGACAACAAAAAACTAGGGTCTTTGTCTATTTCATATACGAATATAATTTTGTTAATAAGAAGAATAGAAAGATAAAATGCACTTACTCCATCTCAAGTGGAATTGGAGTAATAGATGGAGGTGGTAGAGACAGAGAGGATGGTGTTAGAGGTGTTAAATGGTGTTAGAGGTGGAGATGGTAGTGCAATGTGAGGTGATGTTGGCAAAAACTTTGTTGGGTTACTAAGATTTGAACTATTTTTCATTGTTCTTGCTACAACGAAAAATGCTAAATCTTTGACTTAACGAGTGTTTATATACTCGTAATTACATAATATGTTTACTTTGCCTAATTAGTTATAGTTATACAATTGCTTTGATGATATGATTGTGTCTGGCATATAAGGTAAGCGATTAATCGACATTATAGTAACTAGCAGGGTCCCCGCGCGTTGCAGCTGCGGGTACCCTGAAATAAAATTTTCCGGTGAATCATGTATTTTAGTTTATTATGTTCTTTTTGACAATAAATTTACGGATATCAAAATTTTCGTTTAGCTCGTGTCTGTTCGGGCTCGAGCCCGTTGGCTCTTGTCCGTTCAGGCTCGAGCCCGTTTGGCCCGTGCCCATTCGGGCTCGAGCCCATTTGGCCCGTTGCTCGTTCGGGCTTGAATATTTGTATATTTGCTTTATTATTTGTATTAGTGACATTTAATGCGGGAATTGTATTTAAATTGGTTGTACAATATGCTTGATAATTTGTATTTCTTATGTAGGGGGTGTTTTAATAAGTGCATTAATTCTATTTATTGATCAGTTAATTAATTATATTTAATGTACATAATGTTTTATTTATTGTATTTAATGTTAGTATTAATTGTATGTTAGAATTAAGTATGAGGGGAATTTCTATAAGTAGTATGATATTAAATGTCTAATTGTGTTGAATCACTTGTACTTTTAGCATTTAAACGTGTAAGGCTTAATTTTAAGTATTCTAATAATAGTAGGCCTTTATGCATTATAAGATAGTTAGATATCTTGCAAACATAACAATAGCAATGATTTAATAATTAAGAAAATAACGCCGTAAAAATTCAATTGCATACCCTTATTTTGATGCATACCAAGAGACAAATCCCCACCATCTATCCTTTTTGATCTAATGGTCTAGACTAATCTAAGATTTAATATGCTTAACATTAATTCTCCGAACTATATAAAGCCTTTTTCTCTTTTTTTCTTTTTCCATTCGCTTCATTTTTTTCACACGTTTACTGTGTGTTTTCCTCCCAACCTGCCCTCTTCCTTCCCTCCAAATTCCCTCCAAAAAGTAGTTATTCCAATCAACTATTACCGTTTGACCATCACAAGTAGGATCACCATCACCATTCCAATCACCATCACCATTCCGATCACCATCACCGTTCCGATCATCATCTCATCATCACCTCCCGATCATTATCATCCTTTTATGTCTTCTTTAGATTTGAAATAACCATTTGTTTCAGAAGCTGGTTTGATTGATATTGTTGCGGTTGATAATGTTGTTGATCGGTTGCTAATTATGTAGATCAAGTTGTTTAACATTCTTTTTTATCAAGTTGCACACCAAGTGTTTGATGAAATGTGTGAGTGTAAAATATTTGATAATCTTGTTATCTGCTCCTGTAATTTTGCTTATTAATTAAGTTGTTAGTTGAAATTTTGTTTCTAACTGCATTGGAATGCTATCTTTATGTCTGAATGCTGTTTTTGAATTTGCTCTCTATCGTATGTGTAGTATCACCAGTGATATCGTATGTGTAGTATCACCAGTGATATCGTATGTGTAGCATACATTTAGTATCACCAGTGATATTTGAAGTTGATGATTATAAGTTGGTTTAGTATCACCAGTGATATACGTTTAGTATCACCAGTGATAATTGCTAGTCTGTTTATTTATAAGTTGTTTATGTTAAGATGTTTAATTTGCTTATATAATTTTTTTGAAATTTTGATGAGGATGAAAATATAAGTTTGTGGGGATAAGCTGTGAGTATAAGTTACTGATAAGTTGTTAATTATAGTGTAATATTGCTTATTATTTATAAGACATAATTCATATTTAAGGCGAGCCCAAAATGAAGCTTTTGTAGAAGTAGTGGCTGCTGCTCTGCATATTTAATTTAGAAGTGTATCTTTTATTCCCAAGTTTCTTAGTGCACCTAATGAAATCTGCTAATTTGTTGTCTTGAATCAGCATCCGTCGTTGGTAAGCGGAAGAGATTTGACTTTTTTGCAGGTAAGTATATTGCACCTGAGTTAGGTGTAATTCCTATCTTTTTTTACCCCTGAACTTGTATTAAAGCTATTATTTTTGTGAAAATTTTTCAGATTTTATTCCTGAGAAAGTGAAAGCGAAGGAAAGAATACCGACTGATCAATAGATGATTAGATATCAACCGAGTAGCGCCTTTTATTGTTCCATAGGTGTCAACCGAGTAGCCTTTTTTGAAATGTTTGATAAGAGGATGCTAATATTTATTTTGTAAAACTGATGTGTATCTTGGTGTTAGCTAAGATTTGACGATATGATCAATGATGGCGTTTTGTACTACAACCATTTCAATATATATACCATATATATTTTTTTTATCACTTAACAGATCTGCAATCAATTTGAAAAAAAAAATAAAAAAAAAATAACTACATTAGTACAATATGTGTAGTATCACTTGTGATATTCTGTTTCATATGTATAGTATCACCTGTGATATTAAAGTTTTTTTTAAATCTGTTTTGCATCATATGTGTAGTACAATACGTGTAGTATCACTTGTGATATTCGGTTTCATATGTATAATATCACTTGTGATATTAATTTTTTTTTAAATCTGTTCTGCATCATATGTGTAGTATCACTTGTGATATTCTGTTTCATAAGTGTTTGAAGAATTTGCGTTCTGTTTTGTTTTTTCAAATATTTAAATGGATGTTAAATTACTTTCAGTTTTAGATGAGCTTCACTTTTATGTATCACTTTTGATACTACACTGTAAAGGTAAAGAAAATTGTTTAAGTTTTAGGCAATTCGAAAGCCGGAGGCTGAGCTGGCGATAAAATATGACAATTGATGTTAATTATTCTTTCATATACACTTGGTAAAATACAAAATTCATTATCACATGTGATAAGAATGTGATATTTTACATTCTTAGTTGAGTATCACAATTGATAACACATATATGTAGAGAAAAAAAATTAAAATCATAACATTTTATATGAAGTTGATTATCTCTTGTGATAATTCACATTCTTAGTTGGGTATGTCAGTTAATAACACATTTTTATATAAAGAACATAAATTGTTATCATTAGCATTGTATATTACTAACCAAAAGATTTTAGCACTAGTTGTTAAAACATAACAATGCAACTTTTTTCATCAACTTGTTTTATTTACTTTTGTTCTTCAACAATCGTCCTCTTCATTGGTTCATCAACCAGCACCTTCATTTTATTCTCAGGTGCTTTCGGGGGAACCTTTGATATCACATGTGATCACATATCACATGTGATATCACAGGTGATACCACCTGTGATATCACAAGTGGTATCACAGGTGATATCACATGTGTGTCATCTTTCTTCTATTTGTTGAATAAATTGTGGTGATGGAGGAACTTGTGATATCACATGTGTTTGAGCTTCTTCAATTTGTTTGTGGAGATGTTGTGCTTTCTTCAACGATAATTGCACTTGTTGATTCTTTTGTTTGATGAGGCTGTTTTTTGCACAAGTCTCATTCAAATCTACATCAAAATATTTTCATAATTTTTGTTAGTCTACGAGTTCATTTGTTTTCAATATCATATGTCAAACAAATAACTATTTGTTATCAGAATAGATATACTACCAATCAACAATAATTTAACTGTTATATCACAGGTGATACACTACCAGTCAATATTGTTTTTAAATACCGCGTTAAAACCTTTTGAAACATGCACAATCTATCCATTAAACATACAAATCCACCACAAATCAAACATAATCATCACAACATATCTTTTGTTCTGTTAAACCTAACTTTTAATCTCTCATATTATCACATAAAACATCAAAACATCACAAATTATCGAAAATTAACTAGTAAAACACACTAATAATGATTCTATAACAGTAAAAACTAAAGTATTCGTTGTTTTAGATGTCGATTATTTCATTTTTTGTGTGCTTTATGTGATTTGCACGGTCAAGTCAAATACAAGTATCACTAGTGATAATACACATATGCAGTTCAACTTCAAATATCACTGGTGATACACACGTATGATACTTTTCACTCACACATTTCATCAAACACTTAGTGTGCATCCATGTATACAAAGCTTTTTACTCAGAAACTCAACCAAATGTAAACACTAAAAAACACAACCAATAAAACAACTAAATAATTAGTCGGAAGCATCATAACTTCATCACGAGATTTAGTAGGTTCATTTTGAACCGATTTTTTTCGTGGATCTGCTTGTGCACTCTATGATTCTTCTATTTTTGTGTTTTATTGATGATTTGAACGGTTAAAAAGCGGTTATTTTTTATTTGTTATGGTAGTTTTTGATGATGGTTAGAGAGAGAAAGTGGGTTTTTTGTGATATCTAATGTGTGAAAAGTGACAGGTAGGGGGTGGGGTGGGTGGGGTAAGTTTGGTGAGTTGGCAAAAATGGTCTCTCCGTGTTTTTTAATCTTAAAAACTGTTTTTTTGATCAGACGATCACGATCCGTCCCTTGATATGTGGCAAGTTTTGAGTCCTCAAAATAAAGCGCCTCACATACATAAATGTTAAATGAGCATCATAAAGTGAAAACAATCAAATAGTTACTTGTAAAGTTTGAAAGTTTACTAGTAACTACTATATATGGGAATATATATCAAGTTTTTCTTGTTTCGAAAATTAAGCTCCAAGTGTAAGTCTACGAATATGGCAACTTGTTTTTTGCCTTTAAAGGAAAGCAATATTACAAATTTTCAACTTTTATGGATATTATATTCCTGCTTAAAAGGAAAAAAAATGTATTTTGCAATATTTTGTAAACTTACTTTAAAGCTTAGTTTTACTAAATCAGGAATTTGTGGACTTAACATAGCTACTCACTCAATCTAAACTAATAAACATACAAATTATATTATAAACTACGGTTGCTTGTTTTCACTTTATATGATTAGAAGAAACACTTTTTCTAAAACTATTTGTTCATTTTCCATTTAGTTTGTTTGCCACTCAATGATTTTTTATATAGTAGTTCTTTGGTTAGTTATAAAGATGATTTGGTAATATGATTGTCTTAAGCAAATAAGTTAAGCAATTAATTGAGATTATATTAAACAATAAGTGTCGTGTCTTGCAAACAAACCAATTACAAAATGAACAAATGGTTTAAACTTATTTTTTGTCCTTTTTTGCAGGAATGTAATATCCAAAACATTTGATTATTTGTAATATTGGTTTCCTTCAAAAGTTAAAAGTTTCGTTATTTAATAGTTACTAATAAACTTTCAAACTTTATCAGTAATTATGATTGATTGTTTTCTCTTTATAATTTTTAAACATTTATATATGTACGTCGTTACTTTCTTTATTGTTACTCCTTCCGTCTCATATTAAAATGTCCACTTTTGACTTTTTGAGTCTTTTTTATTCAACTTTGACTTTAAATATTTTTGTTTGTATTATATAATACTTGATGAAAATTATGTCTAATGAAAATACATTAAAAAATCAATTCATTCATATATTTTGCATCAAGTATAATATAACACACATAAAAATATTTAAAGTCAAAGTTTATAAAAAACGAATTTGAAAAATCAAAGTGGACATTAAATATGGGACGGAGGGAGTAGTTCATTATTTTTGTTATGCTCGCAAGATATTAGTATAATGTTGATTATCGCTTACCTTATATGCTAAAAACAATCATATTATCAAAGCATTTTTATGACTATAACTAATTGAGCAAAGTAAATAATTTATGTAATAACTAGTATATAAACAATCGTTAAGTGAAATGCTTAGCATATTTCGTTGTAGCAAGAACGATGAACAATAGTGAAGATCTTAGTAAATCAACAAAGTCTTTGCCAACATCAAGTCACACTCCACCGTTACCATCTCCACCTCTAACACCACCTCCGATGAACAATAGTGAAGATCTTAGTAAATCGGCAAAGTCTTTGCCAACATCAAGTCACACTCCACCATTACCATCTCCACCTCTAACATCACCTCCTCTATCTCTGCCTCCTAGTCCAATTCCACTTGACATGGAGTAAGTGCATTTTATCTTTCTATTCCTTTCAATAACAAAATTGGTATATGAAATAGACTAGACCCTAGTTTTTATGGTGTCTCTAATTCGTTCTTCTTTATGTTTTTTTTTGTATGCACCTAGGTTAATCGAGATGAAAATGTCAAAAAGAATTAAAGATATTCATGTTGTGTGTTTTGGGTTATATACCGTTTTTGGCATTGCCTTTGCCGCGATGCACAAATTGGAAGCAAGCCACTCAACCAAGAAGCTACGTTACAGTATGCTTCTTTCTTCAACTATGTTATTAGCGTATTGTGTTGTTTCTGGGATGATCATTAAGCACAAGTACACACAAGCTACAACTTCTGACCTGTGGATGTGTCGCAGCATAAGGATTTTTTTGGTTCATGTTATTATATAGGGGCCTCTCAATTATTGTGCTTTTTTCAATCACCTTTTTACCATATCCACACCTCTTGTGGGTATCCATTCTTGACATGGGTTTTTGTCATTGATTACTTTAAAATACCAACATAATTTTTTCTTCCTTGAGAATAACACCTTTGCGGCGACAACGTGCAATAGAGTTTGAGACTTTATCAAGTCTATATAACTGAAGGGGTGTTTGTTTAGCTTATATGTGGGCTTATTAGCTTATTTCAATTTTCCGGCTTATTTTGAGACTTATATAAGCTTATTATGATATAACATGCTTATATAAGCCCATCATTCAAACCTACACTTGTCCTATCCTAGTTGACCTTTGATCGTCTATAAACTTTTTTTAAACATTTTATCACGTGAATCTGGCTCTTGAATATCAGAGCTGATGGTTTTATCACACCGAGCGCCGTTTCTCCCGTTGGGAACATCTGAGGTGGATCCGTCAGATATCACCATTTCTTGATTCTTGTACTGATGAGCTGTTGAAGTAAATATCTGCGCCCCGTCCTACTAGCGAGATCCCTGGTTATCTGCACAAAGAAATGCGCACGTTAGCTCGCCCCGGGACCAAGCTCCGACGTGAGAGTAAGTATGTGTGTAAGACCGAAGGGAGTGAATTAAATGAGAGAGAGTAAATGCTTGTGTGTGTTAGGTGTGAGAAATAAATATGGTTGGGGTATTTATACTACCCAACCTTGGTACCTGTGTGGGGTAGGATGTCAGCCCACTTGTCCAATGGGTGCTGAGGTAAGCCTACCTTGTAGAGTAGGTGTCAGCCCACTTGTCTAGACAAAATCCCTGAAAACTCGGTGGCGGCGGTGCACGTGCGCCTGTCAGATCACTCGGAACTTTCAGTCAACAGCACGCCCTCCGGCTTGTCATGTCCTCCGGCACATCATCGTTACGTCCGGTATGCTACTCTCCGGCATATACGCCAACATGAGCGGATCCCTTCAACTTTGTGGGTGTTCACAATTTCTTCTGCAATGGTATAGGTGGCTCTTTAGTTTCTTGCTTCTGATTTAGCTGGACCATTTTGCCCTTTTGAATTTCGTCATCTGAAGGACTAAATTCCTCCTTTTCAATTGGCAGCTTTTCATTGACTACATTCTTGATATTATAACTTCCATCAGGACATGGCAAGTCTAGAGATTTAGCAACAGACAGGATCTGTTCAGTAATCCTTGGCAGTTTTATTCAACGGGATTTTGCGCCTCCCCATTTAATGCTTCTCTCGAGCAGGCTTACATGATTCATATATTTCATAGGTGACCCAAAATTCCATTAATCGAAGAGAAATTCTTACTCGATTCATCTATGTCGTGAGGGGGCGTCGTTTACTTGAATCCCGATTGGGAAGTTTGAACACCAACCTCCTTTTGGGGGTGGGAACTTAAATCTTCAGATACTACTATTTCTTTACCTTTTAAATGCCCTTTTTCTTCATTATCAGATTGTTTCTTCACTTCCAGCTTCTGTTTCTTGCTCACTTTGGGACGAGTTGCCTTCTAGAACATCGTCTGAGGCTTTTCCACTTATCCGTGAGAGAAAAACTTAGGGCTCTCCTTCAAGGGCTTTGAAGCCTTTGACCAAGACGACTTCTTCATAGAGGGCTTTTTACCAAATCTTGACTTTCTGCATAGATCGTCTCTCAAACAACTCTCTTCACCATCCAAATTCCTTCTCTTTACACGTCTTCAAGAACAAGTCATCAAGTCAGCCTGACAATAGTGAAAATGTTTAAGACCTGTAACATGACAACACATAATTTCTGATTTGGTCACTACACCTATGAGATTCACTTCAAATTTAACTATTTGAAGTATTTAAGACCAGAAAATCAATCTGTATCATGACAACACAGTTGAAAGGTTTCTACAACAAATTTTTTTGGGCTTGGATCGTTTTAACTACGTTTTGTGTAACTTAGATGGAATTAGTACCGAATGTCCATTGACCAAACCAGAAATGAAGAAAAAAGTGTATGCATCTTCCAAGTTAACAACTGCTGAATAAGCATATTAAGATACATGGGGACTTCTTTCAATTCAAAATTTGAATGAAGTCGGTATCTTCAATTCTTTGACCAAAACATTTAAAGTTGTCAGGGACACGCTCTCTAAGGTTGTACACATCATATCAAATTTGAAGCTGAAAATAGTTCTTCTGACCATAAGACATCAATCACATATATACTTACTTCTGCCTTTATCCTTTTCCGTCTTAGACTTTCGGGAGGTGTCATCACGAGAAATTTGATCCTCACTGTCTCCCCCGCTACATTCAATGCTAGCAGAAGCATTGGAACTCAAACTTCCTTGTTCTGCTGCAGAATGACACTCCTCTGTCACATTATATTGTCATCACTATGTACTTCTATTTCCGGTTCCCAGTCCATGGCATCTAGAAAAATACTGTATGTAACTATTTGCCCATTTACACTGTATTCATTCTTTTTAAATTCACCCGGGCAGAGATAAAACATTTTAGCTAGAATAGTGTGACCCGAGAGTATCAAGGCTCCTATGTTTTGTGAGGCTTAGGGAGGGAGTAACTAGAAGTGGCCAAATAGGTACATTGAGCATATACTGTTAAGGGGTCAAAGGACAACGTGTCCACTGTCAAGACTAATAACTTCTAATTGCTAGTGAAAACGGGTTGGGCTGAACCACCAACATGCTTTTGTGTTTTTTCTTGATTTTTGTAAATAACTAGTTTCATAGATTCGGATAGGCATTCGATTCATTTACACCTATCTCAACTTTGGACCCATTTGACTCCTTTCATTCTCAATTTGATCATTTGACCCGTTGGAGATAAAATAAGAAACAAAAAAACCCATTTTTAGGTGTATAGGTCAAAAAACTCACCCTATGAGTAACCTTCAGAATATCAAAACAGATAAATATTAAAGGATGGTCACGTCAAATCTTCCTATGAACAAACCTGAATCACAAAGGAGATCTTGCATATTCCTTCGATAGGGAGCTAGTTGAGTTTCCTGGGTAAGTTAGGAACAGCATAAAAGATTTGTAAGTACAGTAGTCCAGTATGGTACTATTTCCTTATAGTAAAATTTTACTAATACATAAAGTCTTTCAGTTTGTTAAAAGCTAATCAATCCCTTGTATAGTCCTTGGTCGAAACTCGAGGTCTAACCACTAGTAACCTGAACTTCCTATCGTTTGATTTGATAATTAGTGGACTATGTCATACCTAATTAGCAGTTTCAATAACTGGGCGAATTTAAACAGTCATAAAAATACACTAGCATCATAATTTGGTTACTATAATCCTATAATAAAACCTGAACACTACACTAATCTTAAGATAATGATAACTAAAAGAAGAGACTAATTTTGTTCCAATTGATGATGCATCATTACAAACACAANCCTTGCATATTCGGCTGGATGGATGGAGGGTGTGAAGGTGGGTCGCACCGCGGAGGAGGCTGAGAAGATTTACAGCACCTCAAAGAAAGTTAACAGGGAAGCTCCGGCGGTCTGGAAGGCCGAGTTTAACAAGGTTTTTGCTTTGGAGTTCCCTTTCATTAAGAAGATTGCTGACTCTCACCGGCTTCCGTTGGGCGACCTGATGAATATCTTTCCCGACTCTCCGACCCCCTTGGGCCTTTTGAGCGCTCCCAGTCCTACCGTTAAAGCTCCCACAAGTCACACCGCAGAGAGGAATGTGAATGCCTCTTAACTTGTAATTATTTAAGAACAATTTGAACGATGTACTTAATGAGCCTTCGTGCTCCAGAACAATGTTTGTAATTAATCATTTTTCTTCTGCTAATTTCATATCTTTTGTCTTGATTGGTTTCTTTACTTCTTTATATGTTCATTGCATCTTTCCACATATTCATTATTTTTCCGAAGCGAACTTATCGCTCGGGCACATAAAAATTGTTTTGGCTCTCCGAAGCGTTCGTGAACGTTCGAGCATCCGAAGCGAAACTATCACTTCAGGCACCCAAGTTACTTTGGGCATCCGAAACGGTTAAGACCGCTCGAGCATCCGAAGCGAAATTATCACTCGGGCATCCAAATTACTTTGGGCATCCGAAACGGTTATGACCGCTCGAGCATCCGAAGCGAAATTATCACTCGGGCATCCAAATTACTTTGGGCATCCGAAACGGTTAAGACCGCTCGAGCATCCGAAGCGAAATTATCGCTCGAGAAAGTTTTCTACTTTTTAGTATGTATATACCGATGGGGGCCAGCCACCAGTAATATTATTGCACTTGATCTTTCGGAAAATTTCCCCTTCCCTTAACTTCGGGAGGAGTTTCATTCATTAATAATAGTACCTGAAATACATTACATTAAAACAGGAATTCTAATAATAACGATTTTATAAGAAACAGTTTCTAAGGTTTATGGCATGCCAAGCATTAGGAATTTCCTTGTCATCCATAGTTTGTAACTTATAAGAGCCGTTGTCATATGCTTCCGTTATTCGGTACGGACCTTCCCACTTAGGTCCTAGCTTTCCTTGATTTTCCACCCGGCTGGCTTCGTTCCTCCGGTAAACAAAATCTCCCACTTTGAAGTTGACGGGGCGTACCCTTTGGTTGTAGTATTGCTCCAATTTGGATTTGTATTTAGCTTCCCGAATATCCGCTGCCTCTTTCTTCTCTTGCAGGAGGTCCAGATTAAGGCGCTGTTCCTCTTCATTGCGGCTGAGTACCAACAGCTGATCTTCCTCATCCCGGTTTTCATCAAACATCATTGTCCGGTGAGTGGGCATACCTATTTCAGCCGGGATGACGGCTTCACTGCCGTACGTTAGGCTAAACGGTGTTTCTCCGTTGCTGGTTTTGAGGGATGTTCGGTGAGCCCAGAGTACGTTAGGTAATTCATCGACCCAACCAGCACCTGCCCTTCCTAACCTAGTCTTTATTCCTTCCATCAGACTTCGGTTGGCCCGTTCAACTAGTCCGTTTGCTTGTGGATGGGCTACTGCGGTGTTCATTTGTCTGATATGCAGCTTTTCACACCATCCCTTGAATGGTTCCTTCACGAAGTTCGTTCCATTGTCTGTCACTATAACTCCCGGTAAACCGTACCGACAGATGATGTTTTCCCAAACGAACTTTTTTACATCTTTTCCGGTTGTTTTGGCCAGTGGTTTTGCTTCAATCCACTTAGTGAAATAATCAATGGCCACTATTACAAACTTGACTTTGCCAGGAGCATCTGGTAAAGGACCCAATACATCCATGCCCCACTGGTAGAAAGGCCATGGGGACATGATGGAGGTGAGGAACGTTTTAGGGAGCTTTGGAACCGGAGCATGTATCTGACACGCGTCACATCTCCGTATTTCTTCTCTGGCGTCCTTGTGCATGGTCGGCCAATAGTATCCTTGTCGCATTAACTTAGCCACAACTGACCTTGGTCCGGAATGCATTCCGCAGATTCCTTCATGCACTTCTCGGATAAGATAATTCGCTTGCACCGGTCCCACACAACGTAGCATGGGACATAAGTATGACTTTTTGAAAAGAACTCCGTCCTCCACCATATAATGGGGGATTTTCATTCGTAGATTTCTTGCTTCATTGTCATTCTCCGGCCAGATCCCCTCCTCCAGACATCTGACGATAGGGGTCATCCAATTCGGCCCGTCTTCCTCTACTATTGCGTTCACTTCGTCTTCTTCCGTAGAGGGCTTCGCTAGGACCTCCACTAAGATTTCCTTTGTGAGATGATTGAAAGCTACGGAGGCTAGCTTACTCAGCACATCGGCCTTCTGATTCTGTGCTCGAGGAATGTTCCTTATCTTGAACTTTTTAAACGTAGCAATGTACTGCCTTGCCTTTGCTAGATATCGGATCATGTTTTCCGTCGTCGCCACAAAGTCTCCATTGATCTGACTGGCTACCAGCTTCGAGTCTACCCTCACATCTATCGCCTCTACTTTCATTTTTCGGGCGATTCGGAGACCAGCCAATAGAGCCTCATATTCGGATGCATTGTTTGTGCTACTGAAGTTTAGCCGTAGCGCGTATGTGAATTCTTCCTTAGAAGGACTGATCAAAACTAATCCCGCTCCAGCCCCTGTTTTACTTGATGCTCCGTTAGTGTACAAAACCCATTCACTAGCTTCCGACAGCTCACAAATGCCCTTACTTTTCCTCGCCGGTATCGTCGGCTCTTCTCCTACCGGGATTTCTGTAAGGAAATCTGCTAATACTTGCCCCTTGATTGCGCTTCGGGGTGTATACCCAACGTCATACGCCCCCAGCTCCACTGCGTATTTGGCGAGTTTTCCGGATGCCTCTGGTTTATTTAGTATTTGTCTGATTGGCTGATCTGTGATGACTTTTATGGGATGAGCTTCAAAATACCTTCGCAATCTTCGGGAGGTGTGCAACAGACACACCGCCAGCTTTTCCATGGGAGAGTAATTTCTTTCGGCTTCATTTAAGGTCCGGCTGACATAATGAACTGGGAGTTGCCTTCCGGAACGCTCAACGAGCAGTACCGAACTGACTGCTCCGGCTGAAACGGCGAGGTACATATACAGAGTCTCTTGGCGCCTGGGAGTGGTTAACGAAGGGAGTTCCAATATTAGTTTCTTCAAAGCTTGGAATGCTTCCTCGGCCCTTTCAGTCCATCGGTATTCTTCCTTGTTTTCTTTCGTGATGTTTTTGAGCGTTTCAAAGAAGGGGAGTGACTTTTCCGCCGAGCGTGATAAGAAACGGTTTAATGCTGCGAGCTTTCCACTGAGGCTTTGCATTTCTTTCAGTGTCTCTGGTGACTTCATTTCGGCAATAGCTTTAGTTTTCTTCGGGTTGGCTCTTATTCCCTCGGATGTAACCATGTATCCCAAGAACTGGCCCTCTTCTACTCCGAAAGAGCATTTTTTGGGGTTCAACTTCATTTTGATTCGCCGTAGATTGTCAAAAGTTTCTGCTATGTCCGCTAACATTGCCCTTTCAGATTTGCTTTTGATGACCATGTCATCTACGTATGCTTCCAAGTTCCTTCCTATCTGTGTTCCGAAAGCTGAGTCTATCAACCGTTGATAAGTAGCCCCGGCATTCTTCAGGCCGAAGGGCATTTTCGTGTAGCAATAAGTTCCTTGTTCTGTATAAAATGCAGTTTTTTCTTCGTCCTCCGGTGCCATCTGTATCTGGTGGTATCCTTTGTATGCATCCAAGAAACATTTATACTTGAAGCCCATAACGGACTCGATCTTCCAATCAATCTCCGGCAACGGGTAATAGTCCTTGGGGCATGAGGAGTTCAAGTTTTTGAAGTCTATGCACATCCTTCAGCTTCCGTCACACTTCTTGACTAGGACCGGATTGGATATCCAGGTAGGGTACCGGACCGATCTGACAATACCTGCTTTCACCCATTCTTGTACTTCTTTGGCTATCACCTGGTTCTTCTCTTGAGAGAATGTTCGTCTTTTCTGTGCCACCGGCGTGTCACCTATTTTTACATTGAGGTTATGTTGTGCTAAGTACCTGGGTACTCCAGTCATGTCTAACGGTTGCCAAGCGAATATATCTTTATTTCTCCTCAGTAGATCTATCAGTTCTCTCCGGCATTCTTTAGAGAATCTTGTTCCGATGGTAACTGGTTGATCCCGGTGGGCTGGGTGTACTCATACTTCTTTCGTGGGTGGGGCTATTTTTTCTTTATCCAGAGTTGTCCTATCGGTTAACTCATCCTCATCTACGGTTAACAACTGTTCTTCCTCCCTCTTGCGGCATTCCAGTACAGTTGCCGCCCTTGTTACAAGCGTTGCGATTCCTCTCGGTGTGGGGAATTTCATCATAGCATGAAGGGTAGACGGGATAGCCCTCAGCTCTCGCAACCCGCTCCTTCCTAAGATAATGTTATAGGGAGACGCCGATCGGATAACCGAGAATTTCATTCTTGTCCTCCGGTATAAGCCGTGGTCGCCGAAACATACCTCCAGCTCTATTTTCCCCAACGGTTTGATGACCTCTCCGGAGAACCCTACCAATGGAGTCTGGGTCTTCTTCAGCTTTGCCCGTATTGCCGGACTCAGGTTATTGAAGCAGTGTTCGTACATGACTTCTACTGATGCACCCCCGTCCACAAATATCCTCCGGATCAGGTACCCTTCTACTTCTGCTTCGACTATGAGGGGCTCTTCAGTCANATCAGACTTCGGTTGGCCCGTTCAACTAGTCCGTTTGCTTGTGGATGGGCTACTGCGGTGTTCATTTGTCTGATATGCAGCTTTTCACACCATCCTTTGAATGGTTCTTTCACGAAGTTTGTTCCATTGTCTGTCACTATAACCCCCGGTAAACCGTACCGACAGATGATGTTTTCCCAAACGAACTTTTTTACATCCTTTCCGGTTGTTTTAGCCAGCGGTTTCGCTTCGATCCACTTAGTGAAATAATCAATGGCCACTATTACAAACTTGACTTTGCCAGGAGCATCTGGTAAAGGGCCCAACACATCCATGCCCCACTGGTAGAAAGGCCATGGGGACATGATGGAGGTGAGGAATGTTTTAGGGAGCTTCATAACCGGAGCATGTATCTGACACGCGTCACATCTCCGTATTAAGTTAGCCACTACTGACCTTGGTCCGGAATGCATTCCGCAGATTCCTTCATGCACTTCTCGGATAAGATAATTCGCTTGCACCGGTCCCACACAACGTAGCGTGGGACATAAGTATGACTTTTTGAAAAGAACTCCGTCTTCCACCATATAATAGGGGATTTTCATTCGTAGATTTCTCGCTTCATTGTCATTCTCCGGCCAGATCCCCTCCTCCAGACATTTGATGATAGGGGTCATCCAATTTGGCCCGTCTTCCTCTACTATTGCGTTCACTTCATCTTCTTCCGTAGAGGGCTTCGCTAGGACCTCCACTAAGATTTCCTTTGTGAGATGATTGAAAGCTACGGAGGCTAGCTTACTCAGCACATCGGCCTTCTGATTCTGTGCTCGAGGAATGTTCCTTATCTTGAACTTTTTGAACGTAGCAATGTACTGCCTTGCCTTCGCTAGATATCGGATCATGTTTTCCGTCGTCGCCACAAAGTCTCCATTGATCTGACTGGCTACCAGCTTCGAGTCTACCCTCACATCTATCGCCTCTACTTTCATTTTTCGGGCGATTCAGAGACCAGCCAATAGAGCCTCATATTCGGATGCATTGTTTGTACTACTGAAGTTTAGCCGTAGCGCGTATGTGAATTCTTCCTTAGAAGGACTGATCAAAACTAATCCCGCTCCAGCCCCTGTTTT
>LBNU01005076.1:21365-130443 GCA_014162995.1 Artemisia annua
AGGGTGGACGGGATAGCCCTCAGCTCTCGCAACCCGCTCCTTCCTAAGATAATGTTATAGGGAGACGCCGATCGGATAACCGAGAATTTCATTCTTGTCCTCCGGTATAAGCCGTGGTCGCCGAAACATACCTCCAGCTCTATTTTCCCCAACGGTTTGATGACTTCTCCGGAGAACCCTACCAAAGGAGTCTGTGTCTTCTTCAGCTTTGCCCGTATTGCCGGACTTAGGTTATTGAAGCAGTGCTCGTACATAACTTCTACTGATGCACCCCCGTCCACAAATATCCTCCAGATTAGGTGTCCTTCTACTTCTGCTTCGACTATGAGGGGCTCTTCAGTCAAATCATTCGGTAACACCGGTGGGAACGTGATCGGAACCCGCATCCATGGTTCTTCTTGTTCCCTCTGTTTCCTTTTCACCGAGCCCACACTCCCAATGAAATTGATTACCTTCCCCTTTCCCTTGTTCTCCTTCGGTGGATCCCTTCCTTGCTGTCTAACATTCCGTATTAGGTGGTCGAACTTTCCGGACTCCAATGCTACTTTTAATTGTTTTTTGAGCTGGTGGCGATCGTTAGTGAAATGCCCCTTCTCTCCATGGTAATCACAGTACCTGTCGGCATTTTCCTTGCTGGGCCTACCCACCAACGGCGGAGGGTGAGGGAGGCGAAGGTGGTGCTCCGTGGCCAAGATTTCCTTTGGCTGTTTCACCAACGCCATTAGGCTTGGCTTGCGGTTATCATGTCTCCAGGTCTCCCTGTTCCGGGTATCATCTCTGTTAGGGGGGTCCTTTCTCGGGGGCACATATGGGGAGTATGGCTCTTTGAACCGGTGATCCCCTCTTCGGTCATTTCTTCTTCTTTCCGCATAAGACCCTCTGGCTCGATCAACCCTTGGAGGGAAGATATTTTTCTGTCCATATTCTTGTGCTTCCCCTCTCGGTAGTTCTGTGCTTCGGTATGCTGCTTTTGACCTTACAAAATCATCTACCCGGGTCATCATCTCCTTGACGGTACGGGGTACCTGCTCAGAGAAACGTTCTGCAAGGTCCGGACATCGGTGCGCATTCATGAAAGAAGAGATGCGCATGACCTCCGGTACTCCCTGAATATAACTGGCTTCATCCGTCCATCTTTCTTTGAAATCCGGGAGTGTTTCGTTGGCCCTACGAGTTATCTTGGTAATCTCCGTAGGATCTTTTATCCCCTTCTGTCTGAGGGAGAAATGAGTCAAAAATTGTTCCCTTAGTTCTTCCCAACTATCAATGCTACCAAGGTCCAAACGGCTGAACCAACTTTGTGCGGCGCCGTCGAGTGTTTGCTGAAACATTCGACACCATACGGGCATGGGCCATTCCCCTTGCTGCCCCGCTCCCCGAAAATCGGGTGAGATGTCCATCCGGATCAGTTGCCCCGTCATACAACTTTAGATGCCCAGGCATGGTGTATTTCTTTCCGGTGTATTGTACTATTCTGCGGGTGAATGGCGACCGAGAGGCTTCTTTATAAGGTTTATCTAACTCGTTATCTACTATCTCCGCTTCTTTGCCTTTGCCCTTTTTTGCTCCGTCTTCTTCATCTCCAAAGTCGAGTCGTATCGGCTTTAGGAGACTACCTCCCAGGACGTTGTGCTTACTGATCATCTCCTTGAGGGCTGTTACGTGCTGGAGGATTGTGTCCTCCAGGCCAGGTGGTTCATTGTTGGTGTTAAGGTCTGTTTCATTGTTATTTGATCATTCTCCCCCGTCTTGGTTAAGGGAAGTTTGGAAAAGAGGACCGGTCATCGTTTAGCCTGGGGTAGACTGAGCGACGGGTCCCACGGATGGCGCCAATTTGTTGAAGTAAAGATCTGCGCCCCGTCCTACTAGCGAGATCCCTGGTTATCTGCACAAAGAAATGCGCACGTTAGCTCGCCCCGGGTTTTGTCCCGGGACCAAGCTCCAGCGTGAGAGTAAGTATGCGTGTAATACCGAAGGGAGTGAATTAAATGAGAGAGAGTAAATGCTTGTGTGTGTTAGGTGTGAGAAATAAATATGGTTGGGGTATTTATACTACCCAACCTTGGTACCTGTGTGGGGTAGGATGTCAGCCCACTTGTCCAATGGGTGCTGAGGTAAGCCTACCTTGTAGAGTAGGTGTCAGCCCACTTGTCTAGACAAAATCCTTGAAAACTCGGTGGCGGCGGTGCACGTGCGCCTGTCAGATCACTCGGAACTTTCAGTCAACAGCACGCCCTCCGGCTTGTCGTGTCCTCCGGCACATCATCGTTGCGTCCGGTATGCTACTCTCCGGCATATACGCCAACATAAATCATGTGAATGCATAATGGTATTTTTAAAATATATGTAACTTAATTTGATAGAAAAAATTAAATTAGAAGCAAAATGAGAATTTAATTCTTTCATAAAAAAAGGATTTGTACCAAAAACAGTTTCTCCAGTTTTATTCTTTTAGATTTATCTCTCTTTCACTTTTTCTCTCTCTTCCTCTCAAGAATCCTAGTCTCTCTTTTACTTCATGTCTACCAAAAAAATCCGCCCCCTCTTTTCATATTGCTTTTCATACGTGTTTAATGAAATAACCACGACAAATAAAACTAATCGAGTTCCAATCTAAAAGCCGATCGGGAAAATTTCGAAGATGAACATTGTGATGGGAGAAGATGATGTCGTCGTGAGCCATCATAATCTTAGCGAAAATGTGTGGGTATCAATAATCCGCTTGAAGCTGTGATACGTCACATCGTATTCATACCCACACATTTTCGCTAAGATTATGAACACTTGCAAGTTTCTAATACGCCATGTGTCATTGCCCTCCTCCAACTGTATACTCCCCTCCTCCTCCGGTTTTATACCTGTAACAACCCACAAAATCTCATCACTATCATTCCCATTATAAATACCTATAGTAGGTATTTCACAGGTAAATTTTTGCTTTTTATGTGCATTTATTTCTTGCATGACTCTCTAGACCTACCCACGTATCCACACAAGCCAAATAACTAAATACTCACATCCTATAAACCCCTGGTATGTCAAGCATAAGATCACAACAACACCACAATAAGTAATTTACCAATAACACACTAAACTTACTACAGAACCCTAACCAACCCTAAATAAGCCCTAATTAGGTTTATGTGCTTACTGAACCCTATATGCTTAACTAAACTAGTTTGAAAGAGTCCAAGGCTTAAGTATGAGTTACCTTAGGAACATTAGGATACCTCATGACCCTTAGGCACTAGTACAACCCATTAGAGCTTAGGTACAAGTCCCTTAGACACAAAACCATAACTAGGTTATAACTTCCCGAAAACTAGGTCAAACCTTCCCAAATCTTTCTCATAAGCTACCACCACTTAGTATAAGCCCCTTAGGACTTAGGATTAGTCATTAAACACTCTTAGGAACCTAACTTAGGCACTAAACCTTAGGCAAAACCCTAAACTCACTCTAGGCAAAACTAGGTCAAAACTAAACCTAAACTTTAGAACTAAGCTACTATAGCACCACTAAACAACCAACCAAGCACCCTAGTACCTTCTCCTAACCTACCTAGCACCCTAGCACCTCTAAGCACCCACACAAGTAGGTGCATCACCTACTTGTCACCACCTTCAACCTCTCGACTCACCACCACCACAACCGGCCTAGGTAGCCCTCTAGCTACACCATAGCCCGTACTCATCACCTCCTAGACCTCCCAAGACACCCTCTAGCTCTTCTTACTCACCCCTCCCCTTCCTCGACACCTCACCCCTTCTTTTCTTGCTCGCTACTCCAAACGAGCCTATAAAAGGCTTCGTACCCCTCCACACTTCAAACCATTCCATTTCCTCTCTTCACCTCAAACATTCAGTAGTATAGGATCCTTAGAAGACCTAGGAGTCGAGTGGTGTGAGTCTTGAGGCCTTTTCGAGTTCATTTCTTGTCGAAAAACCCTAGAAAACCCTAAAACCCCTCGTTAAACCCTCCCTAGTCACGTAAGCTTTCATACTTGCTTTCTTTAGCTTTAGTTTAGTCCTAGGATAGTATTAGGATGCCTTAGACCCTTGCCTAAGCCTTGGTCATAATCATTTACTAGTTTTCTTTTTAAAACCCTAATACCTATCGAATTACCTTTAACATGCTATAAGCCCTTTACATAAGCTATAATCTGATTTAGGTAACTCATATAAGCTAATATTAGTTAAACATAAGCTAGGAAACCTTTTTGTTTCATAAAAATATAGTTTGCATGGAATTAGGACTAGTTTTGCAAAGTTTTCCATGCATAGGGGTATATATGGTAACTTTATGAAAATATTAAGTCTAAGGACTGTTTTTGACATTTCTTAGAAGTTATAAGTATAAGGACCCTTTTTGAAAAGTTATAAAACCCTAGGATAAAAGTTAAATAGTTATAAACTAATAAGGACTAGTTTTGCAAAAGTTATAAAGTTAAGGGTATAAATGGTAAATATAAAAAACTTATAAGTCCAAGGGTCATTTCTGTCATTTTTCTAAAATATATAAGTATGGGGACTAATAGTGCTAAGTATAGATAGTCATAAGTATAAATAATATAAGTATTATAAGTATAGGGTAGATTTTGTAAATATGTTAAACTATAAGGGTATAAAGTAAAAATATTAAAGATAACACAATACTAGGGAGCTTCATGTGAGGAATACTATGTGGATATTTCGTTTTGACGAGTTTGTTGGGTTTACGATTTAAAGTGTCCTGGCTCCTCGAACGATTATTGCATATACTTCTGAATTATGATGGCCCGAACGGTGTTATGTTATAACTAAACCATAATAACAACATAACTCAATAGTAAGGAGCTTCATGTGAGGAGTATTAACTTCTGAATTATGATGGCCCGAACGGTATTATGTTGATAACATAATACAATAGTAGGGAGCTTCATGTGAGGAGTCTTATACTTCTGAATTGTGATGGCCTGAACGGTGTTGTGTTATACCTAAAACTCTAAAAACCCTAAGAATGATTACTTAAAAAACTTAAACTAAACAACTAAAGCTTGACATACATCCACAACTACAACAACATCAGGATACGTGAGTAAGGCAGTCTAGTTTCCGAGTCACTTTTTACATCAATAAGATTTCCCTAAGCCCAGGTGAGTTTCGTAGCCTCACATCTTTTAAACTTTTCACTCTAAATGCTTTACAAACCCTGCAAGGGGGATACGTGCTACTTGCTTTACTTTAAACCGAATACAAGTCTTTTTCTTTGGTTGTTGCACGAGTAAACTATCTGCCACCACTACAAAACTAAAATTCATGAATCTAATCGTGGGATATTTTACCCACGCGAACGCGAATATAGTTGATAGATCTATTGGAGTTTGACAACTCCCGTTGGTATTAATATCTCTGGATGGTACCAATAAGTACTATATTTGAACCCACTGAAGGATTAATTTTGGTAAGTTATCTTCCCATCCCCTCATGGTTGGGTCTGCAGCCCCCATGACCCGGATTGTTAACGTGTGGTTCATGATCTTAGTGCAACATACCCCACTCTTGATAATTGTGCATGCATCACAATTATCACACACACACACACAACATTTTCCCAGATGGGTGTAACAACGGAGCCCAGGGAACTTGTATTCACTAACACTTAAACCTATGATTCTCACTCAACACCTAGTGTTGATTTTTTAAGCATGTATCCTAGGTATATCACTATTACGGAGTTATGGCAGAAGGAGGCACTAAACTCGGAGGATTTTCACACTAGTTATCATTCAAACCTAACATATCACCTAGACTTTGGGACCTCATCAATAGTAAAATTATATCTTTTACTATAAAAACTCTGATAATTAAATGAATGATAACTACATTTCTATAAACGTCTCTTTTCGAGTCGTTTTCTATTACTGTAACTGTGATTCCATGAAGTAATACCCCAACCCTAAATCCGCTGCGAACTGTTAAAATGGGGGTGTTACAATTATGTACATCATATAACATTTTATTTCCGACGAGGCTATCGAAAATTTTAATTTGCTTGGTTTCTCATTAGGATATGGAGAACTGTTGTTGATTATGGTTGCTCGCTTATCACATTGTTTGATTTCTTAAACTGTTATTTTTTTATTATTTTTTTTTGGTAATTTGCAGGTTTGCTATTTTTTGGTAATTTGCAGGTTTGCTATTTACACAACCCAGGTTTGCGTTTTGGAGTAACCAATTCTGTCGTTTGAAACTTCTTATAGGTATTATAATGGGATTGTATACTGTAATAACTACTTTTAAGAGTTGTTTGGATGCAAAAATTGCAACAAAACAATTTAGTATTGATCGAATTGACGTTTACTCACATGTCTTGGGGTGTACAAGTTTAATAGAAGTTAATTTACTTTACTAATAATGGCAAAAGAGTGATGATCTGAACTGATGCTTAGTCACAGTTCTTTTGCTTTGCATTTTGGAACAAACATGTAGACTTTCATTTTTATCAACAACTCATTTTCTTTAGTTTGTTACAGTCAATGTAATTGAAGTATCAAAGATCAAAAATGAAATGGGTCAAAAGTGACACAAACTAACCCGCCTCAACGCGCGGGCTACCCAGCTCGTTATATATAAAAAGAGGGTTGCCCATCGAGCGCCCTAAGGGTACTGGTTAAACCACATTGATTAAACTTGAATTGTCTTTTTATATTATAAAACATTATTTAAACTTAAATTACCAATATTTACATCTCATTTTTAATTAAATAAACTAAAACTTTTTTTTTAGTCACGTTAAATCTTGCTCTGAAGGTACACGTTAGACAAACTATTATATGAGTAAACTTCAAAATACATCCCTGTGGTTTACTCAATTTCGCACCATACATCCCTCTCAAAAAAGTTACAAAAAACACATCCCTCCGTTAGTAAAAGTCAAACAATATACATCTACGAGGACGAACGATGCAAATGTTTTGTCGTTAACTTGGACACGTGGCAGTTAATTAAGGGTATATCTGTCATTTTACTTTCCCCTCTTTTCTTTTACCCTCTTTATATACCCGTTTATAAAGTGTAACCCTAATTTAATCTAAGCGCACACACACAGTGATTACAAATCCTCCCCAAATTTACCCCCAAATTAAAAACCCTAATTGAAAACCATAAATTGAAAACCCTAACACAAAAACAACATTGTACATCCCAAAAACTTGTAGATGTGGGTTACCCACAGTCCTTAAAACTTCATGGAAACCAAGAAATCCGGGAAGACGCTTTCATTGTTGTCCCAAACCTGTAAGACTTGAATAATTTTTGATTGTTTTTGAATTTAGAGTAAACTGTGGGTTTGTTTTTTTTTTCAAGGAACCAAACTGTGGGTTTTATGATTGGTACGATCCACCCATGTGTGATAGATCAATGGCGATTATTCCTGGATTGCTGAATAACATGAACCGGCTACAAGATTCATCAAGGGAAAATCTGGAAAAAGCGAGAAGATTGAAGTGGATGTTAGGGATTAGTTGGTTCTTCTTTGTTGTGTATCTAATGTTGTGAAAACAGTGATTGTAATATTTTCTCTCTGTTTGGATCTAGTACTGAAGATGATGATGGTTATGTTAAACTAAGCAATCTTTTGTTAAGTGTAGTATTGTAATCTTTTGAATATCAATGAAGTGTCTTATGTTTTCATCTTAAATTAGTGTGTTTTTTGTTATCAGTGTGTTTGAATGGGTTGAAATGATGTGGTATGGGGTGAATTTGTGTTGAAATGGGTTGAAATGGAAAATATACCATTTGCAGTTAATGGTAATGGGTGAAATGGGTTGAAATGGACAAAATACCATTTGCAGTCAATGGGTTGTTTTCCTAAAGTGACCAAAATGTAATCATCAAATACAGTTACCAACATATACACAAATAACCATTGCAAACAATGGTTCCATTACAGAATACACAAGTTAGCTTAAAACACCTAAACAAGCATGATCAACAAAAACAGAAGTTAACAACAAATAAAACTGAAAAGCATCAAGGGATGCATCCAATTCATTTATCAAATACATGGTTCCAAAAGCATAACAGCAAATTCATAACATGGTTTCAAAAGCATAAACTAGTACATGGTTCCAATACATAACAGCAAATTCAACTAATAAACTAGTACTTGGTTCCAAAAGCATACATGGTTTCAAAAGCATAAACAAGTGGAATACTACATTTACTTCTGCACTTTCTTCCCCTTGGCAGATGCACTTTGACTTGCCCTTTGACTGGCCTTTCTTGAACCACCAAATGTTGAAGATTGTGATCCACCAACTGATGCACTTTGACTGGCCTTTCTTGAACCACCAAATGTTGAAGACTGTGATCCACCAACAGATGCAGCAGGCTGCTTACATGTCCTTTTATTGTGACCTGTTTGCTTGCACTTAAGACATGTAACAGTTTTGCCAGCCCTTGAAAGTTTACCATTTGCAGTCATCTTTTTAGTTGATATCTCTTCTACAGACCTCCTTCTTTTCTTTGGTGGCCTTCCAATTTGTGGCTTATACTTTAGTGGAATGATAGTGTAAGGGCTAGGGTGTTTGCTCCACATGTGTGGTCCATTGCATGGGTTAATGGTGTAACTGTATTGCTTCTCCCAAGTTACTAGCCAATAACAAGCATGAACCCATGTTTCTGGCAAACCAACCTCAACCCTATTTAAAGCCATATCATTTAACACTGCTACTGCATGCTTGCAGGGCATTCCAGTTAATTCCCATTTCCTACAACTGCAACTCTTCTCTTGCATATCTACTACACACATATCATCCCATGGACCACTTGCTTGATACTTGGTTCCCCCATTCCACATTACCTTCATATACACAACATGTATTACACATAGCACATGAGAAAGACCAAACTAAATAGTGAATGTATATGATATTTTACCTGATAAGAAGCAGCATCAGTCTTGATTGCATTAAACAGTACAGTAGCAGCTGGTGTTAAAGGACCTTGACTCTTTGCAATTACTTTTTTAACATTCACAATCTTTTTAGTCAAGTAATCCTTAACATACTCTAGACAAGTGATAATCGGAGCATCTCTACCATCCAATAGTCTTCTATTAAATCCCTCACACATATTGTTAAGTAAAACATCACAGTGTGGCCTACCTACAATTTTAAAGTGGGATAATAAGTTAAGAATTGAACTAGAATATAATTGCAACAACTACAACTGATATGCTTAAGTTAATTAACAAAACATACCAATGAAATGGGATCTTGTCCAATGCTGTGGTGGTATCTTTTTCAGGTAATCATAAGCTTCCTGACTTAACTTCTTTACTTGCTCCATTGCCCTATCAAACTGTGGCACAGTGGTGGCTAAGGCACATTTCCAAACCAAAAGTTTGTATTGCTTACCTCTCCATTGTTGCTTCATATTCTCATATATATGTTTTAAGCAAAACCTATGCTCAGCACATGGGAATACCTTTGAGATTGTTGGTATGATGCCCTACAAACATAATAAAAAAGTTAGAATTAATAAGAAATAATAGAATAGATTAGTTGAGCAAATTTAAAGTTAGAATTGAAAGGATTACCTTTTGTCTATCAGAAACAAAGGTAAAATTGGAGTTTGGTGTTAAATCTAGATCATCCCCTAAACATGTTAAAAACCATGACCATGAGTTTATTGTTTCTGATTCCACAACAGCATATGCAACTGGATATGTCCCATGGTTTGCATCAATGGCAACTGCTGTAAGTAGTTGGCCAGGGTATTGTCCTTTCATAAAACACCCATCCAGTCCAAGCAAATCTTTTAAACCAGCTTTAAACCCTTTCTTCAAAGCACCAATACATACATAGATCCTTCTGAACTGTCTTGTTGTTTCATTTGGATTATAATCTCTTTCAAGATCTATTTTTACAGTTGTATCTTCATTGGTTCTTTGTAACTCTAGCACATAATCCCTTAACCTTGAATACTGTTCTGTGAAATCACCCTTAAGTTTCATAACTGATTTAGCCTTAGCATTAGTAACCTTGTTTGTAGTTATCCCTAATTGAAACTTCTGTTGTAATTGCTCTTTTAGGGCTCTAATAGGGATGCTAGGATTGAGCTTGATTCTTTCTTCAACTTCTTTAGTAAGATAAGTATTTGTGAGCAGATTCACTTCTCTAGTTTGCAAACAAGTGTGCTCACCAGCAAGAGTATAGACAGTCCAGGTTTCTTCCCTGCCCTTATTTTGCTTTGAAATTTGCAAAGCCCAAGGACATGTGATAACCTCATACTTGTAATTACCTTTAGTGCCACCCACTTTTATTCTCTTTCCACCCACCTCATTTATTCCTTCTTCACATGCAGTTGTCTCACATGTTGTTGACTTGACCATCTTTCCAGCTATGCATTTTAGCTTACTTGGACTTGAACCACTTTTTAGCCCACTATTGGGCCATCTTTAGGTAATTTGAAAACATGACATTTTCCTCTACATACTACCCTAACCCTCATTTTATCATTTTTCCATATATATAACTGCCTTCTACTAGCAATAGCATGAGCAGCCACAAGGTCAGTGACAGTTTTTTTTATCCCCAAACTCTCTCCTTACAAAGAATGTGCCAGTGCAATTACTTGCATTTGCATCAATACCCTTACCCTCTTTTGCTCTTTTTTTCCTTAACTTTCTCAGAGTTTTCTTTCTTGGGCAATCATTTTCAGAATCACTAGCACTATGAAAATCATCCAACCCAAATGTTTCATCAACATCAATGTTATCTGGAACTTCTACATTCTCAGACTGAGATCCCACCCATTCTGCATCTTTGTCTGTGTTTTGATAATAATCTTTCATATCCACTTCTACATCATTCATAACATGTTCATCATCCACTATATAGTCACTATCTTGACTATCATCAGACTCTCTACTCTCACTCTCAGAAAAACTTGCTTCCACAGAACTGTCTACCTCATTATCACTATCACTATCACTCTTAGAAAAACTAGTTTCATCAGATCCCAAATCCACAGTTACTGGCATGGTCTTTGTCTTTTTAGCAGGTCTCCTAAAAGGCCTCTTAATAGGTCCTTCCTCTACTGAATTAGTACCACCTAAAGGACCTTGACCATCTACACCATCAGCATTTAATCTAGGTTCCTCTAAAATATTTACAGAACCCTCTCCCACATCAAGAAGCAATAAAGGCAACCTATTTGTCTTCTTAGCAGGCTTATTAAAGGGCTTTCTAACTAATGTTGAAGCAGGACCTTCAATAACTATTTCCTCAATCATCACTCTCTGTGGTGATTTCCAATAAGTTTCCAATACTGTATTCTCATGCTCAATGTAAACTTCAATAAGTTTGTACTTATCAGCATACCTAACTAGGTTCAACACATCACCATCATTTCCTAATGCTTGTAACCCATAATCCAGATCACTGTTAGGTATTTTGAAATGATAGTACATTACACAATCTTTCCTCTTATAACCTAACTTTTCAATCATATCATGGATTTCTATAACTGAAAACAGGTCCATATCTATGAAGTCTATAAAATTATGGGTCCCTTGAATGTACTTTCTACCTGGACTTTCAGTGAAGTAGCCACAATGATGTATCTTCAGTGAGAACATGTTGGGAAATTTACCTGCATTGACCGAATTAGGGGTTTCAATCAATTAGGGTTTCAAAAAATAATATTGCAATTAGGGTTAGAAAGATTAACACTTACTATAAGCTTCTTGTTCATCCATTGGATCTTCATAATCATGAATACGCCATTCAGCAACCACCATTGCAAACAATGAACCAGATAATAAAATTGGATTTTATTATCTGTTTCGGTTTGTGTTTTTGATTTATCTGTTTGATTGGTGTTTGTGTTTTTGATTTATGTTTGTTTTTGATTTATGTTTGTGTTTTTGATTTGGTGTTTGTGTTTTTGATTTGGAGTTTGTGTTTATGATTTACGTTTGACTGAAAGTGGTAGATAAATAGGTTTAAAGAAAAAGAGGGAAACGTAAAATGACAGATATACCCTTACATAACTGCCACGTGTCCAAGTTAACGACAAAACATTTGCATCGTTCGTCCTCGTGGATGTATATTGTTTGACTTTTACTAACGGAGGGATGTGTTTGTTGTAACTTTTTCGAGAGGGATGTATGGTGCGAAATTGAGTAAACCACATGGATGTATTTTGAAGTTTACTCCTATTATATAAAAGATTTCAATCCAAGTACGGTTATTTACAAAATTCCCGAAGTGAATCTTAACAACAGTAAAATAACACAACTAAGGTCAATGCTAATAGCAATAATAGAAAGTTTGATGTTGTTGGACAATCAATACCCATTTTTCTTTTACGTTTTTTAACATTCATCTGGAAAAATGTATAAAATGTGGTGGTCATAATTTCTTTCAACAAGATTTATGGTATTGTGTTGTAAAAGTGGTATATAGTACTTATGTGGAGTATGTAGTATAAATGTATAATCAATTTTTAATGTTTATTTGAAGTGATTATTAAAACTACCATCTAGATAACATATTTTGAGTGTTATTTGAGGTTTGTTTCTAAACTATGACACACCATCTTTCTTTTTTCAAGACTATACTCTAACCAAAAACAAATAGTAAGATGACCGCAATCACGACCAAAATATACCCCACAACAACAAATTAAATAAAAAACAACACATACAAACAAAATGAAAGTTATGGTTGGGTAGCTAACCGAAAGTTTGAAAAAGTTGGAGTGAAACTCGATTGCATCCGGTTGAGCTAAGGATGGAGACTCGGTTGATTGGGGTGCAACCCTCCCCATTAGCCTAATATCAAGCGAAGAGCTCAAAGTGAGTAAAAAAGATGTAGGCTATGTTTGGCGCGAGAGATTATGGAAGATTATGGAGACTTAAGATTATTTTTTTGAAAAATAAGCTTTGATCAAAAAAATAATCTTTGTTTGGCAAACTAAGATTGTGAATTATTTTAGAAAAATAAGTTCCCAAAAAATAAGTTATCAGAACCAGCTTTTAAAAGATTATGGAGATTATTTTTCATAAATTAACTGATTTTAATCTTTTTCAGCAAAAGTACCAGCACTACTGCAAAAAAAATAGCTACAATTTTAATCTTTTTCAGCATCAGCACCAGCATCAGTACCAGCAACAGCACCAGCATCAGCACCAGCAACATCTAGTTTTGCCAAACATACCCGTAACCAATATTCCATTACTTGACTATTCTCACAAAAGCATATGGAAAAAAATAATAATAATAAAAATAAAATAAAATAAAATAAAATAAAAATCCTTTCATTTCTGTTTAGGAAAACGATACGTGAATATAATTACTAATTAGACCCATTTCGAGAGCGTGGGTTAGAAAACAAAAGGTTCTGGACAACGTACATATTAACCAAAAGTCAAGGATATTATATATATAATTCTTTTAAAGACCACATATACATCACAGTATCACACTAACAAATGCATCACCAATATTTTTTATTTAATGTGATAGCTTAACAAAACAAGTGAATAAAAGATTTGTGTATGATAGATCATTTCTTATAAAGATTGCGTATGATAGAAATTACATTATTTAAGATCAAGTTGGGACAATTCATGTTGAAAATTTAAAGGAAGAAATAAGAATAATAGTAGGTCTAAAACTACATAGATTCTAGTGAGCATGTGAGGAATGTCGGGGTATCCAAGTCAACTTCATTTATTCACCCTATGATTAATTACTATTGTATACAGTACATCTTTTCATGTTGAAAACCAACTTTGTGTAAAATGTTACGTTTTATAGAAATGAGATTAGGGAACATGTGTTCATTAACATTGTTTATGTTTTTGTATAAAAAGATTGTGTTCATCAGCGACCAATCGGTAAATCGTAGAATCGGCCATAAGATTGTAGGTTCGTCCACGGGATCTTTGTGGACCTTCCAAACATGTTCACAGGATCATTGTCGATCTTTCAAAACATGTTCATACCGTCAGTACTCAGTACTTGGTGTAGAATACAAAACCTATGAAACAGACTAATCCATGAAACTAAGTATAATAAGGAGCATATTCACATGTTGTGGATCCACCACCACGCGTCATCCCTATTACGGCCATCCCCTTCCACGTGTGAAGGCCAAAAAGTGAAAGTGGTTCGGTCAAGCACATGACCGTATCAAAAAGCATTCGTGTGTTTGTGTGAGTATTTTATAGGGTATGTTTGTGTGGTTGATTTTGTGGTCACTACTACGGCCGGCCGTTTGGTGAATGATTTGATGAATGAGTGAAAAGTTGATGTGGGGAGCTGAAGTAGTGGTGATGAATCTCGCTATTGTTATAGTCTTATAGTGGGATGTTATGATTTTCTATGGGAGACGAAAACCATTTTAAATAAGATTTTGATCTTGACAACATAGCGTTGGACATTCTAATCAACAGTTAGATACACACACACATTCAGGTGTACTATTTTCTACTGAAACATTAGTTAGATACACACACAAGTACAGTTTCTTAGCAGTGAGTTTAGAATCCGTTATCACTGATATAAAAATAACTTGGTTTGAACCAGACGGTCCACAGGCCACTCAGGTTAGCTAAACTTAGAAAAGCAAAAAGACTGCACAGATAATGTTTTGGCCTGCAGTTAACAAAATACATGTCACATAAACTTACGTAGCAAGCATCAAGAGTCTGATTCTTCTGTTTTAGTAAGCTTCAATTTCGTTCGCGACATCTTCTTAGGTGTGGCCTCTCGGTATGCAGATGGGCAGAGCTCATTAATACTACATAAACCGCAAGAAGGCCGAAGAGGAGTACATATAGTCTGTCCAAAACCAACCAAAAGAGGATTAATAGGGACCCATTCTTCTTTAGGAAGCCATGCTTGCAATGACTCTCGTGTCTCTTCTGGTGTCTTAGTTGGTGCTTTTGAACCGGGCCGAGAAACCCAACCAAGACGGTTACATATACGGTGAACATGAGTATCAACACATATACCTTGAACATTATTCCATGCTACATTCATCACCAAATGAGCCATTTTGGGACCAATACCTGGAAGTAAAAATGGCAATCAGAGAGTTTAGTTAAAAAGAACTACCCGGTCAAACAGATCTGCTGAATGTATCAATAACATTATAACATCTTAAACTGTTTTTATTCAAAAAATCAGATTTTAGAGGGTGTTCCGCTGCCTATTTTTAAAGTAGATAAGTAGTTTTGAGTGATGGCCATAAAAATGTAATTTTGGAGTCAATAAGCACTCATAGATATAAGCAAGTGATACATGCTTGCTAATTTTTAAGCAGACAAGCAATTTAAGATAAGCAATCCCAAACAACCCTTGTGATATCATAGTTTTCATAAGCATATTTAACAACTAATAGTAGTTAAAAAAATGCTTTGTTCAAAAAAAGTGTTTCAGGTTGTGACAACTTAAACCCACTCGCCCCGTCTACTTAGTCAGCTCTACCTGGAAGTGACAACAATGCCTCGAGGGTGTCTGGGATATCTCCATCGTACTTCAAAAGGCATAATTTGGCAATTTTCTTCATGTTGGTGGCTTTTCTGGTGTAAAATCCAACTGGGTAAATCAGGTCTTTTAAGGTTGATTCATCGGCCCCCTCAACGGTTTCTGCTTTGAGAAGATCATTTTCAAGGAGACGTTGTATGGCTCCATGGGTGACATTATCTTTGGTTTGGCTCGATAATAGGGAAGATACCAAAACAGCAAACCTTCGTTCTTTAGGAGGAAGAGAACTACCAGCTTTCTCACATCCCATAGAGTCAACTGGAGCATCCTCTAAAGATCTCATTTCACGAATTCCTTCTAAAACTTTGACCCAATTGGGAGGTGGTTTGACCTCGGTTTCAATCTCTATTGGAGCATTTGATGTGAGTTTAGATTTTCTTGAATACACGTTACCACTTGGCTTTTTATATGCAAATTCTTCAATGTCAGGTAGATTACTTAACTTCTGGTCTTGAAGTTCTACTTTTACAACATTTTCTGTGATGACTTCAGGCTTTATCAATCTTCGTTTCCTAGCAAAAACACGGACCTCTGATACAGAACTAGATTTAGAAGATTCGGACTTTGCGTTATGATCTGAAGATGTCATTTCTGCTTTGACAGATACTGCTGCAGTATGCATTCTATTCGTGGTTTTTCTCAAAGCAAAAGGAAGATGCGTGTAGTTTCTGTAAAGAATGACACCCTTCTTTAAAGAGAAGATAAAAAGAGAGCATTTATTCAGACATAAAACTAAACCGATGTAATTTAACTAAAGAGTTGCAGTGATGAAATACATACCGTAGTTGGAAGAGCATGGAATCCACTTGCTGATGACACACTCACAGACACATAAATCAGTTTGCCTATTACTCGCTAAAAAGAGGACCAGAAGAATGTATTAGGACATATCTTAAGTTTAAGTTAAGCTGCTCAACATGTAGCAGTTTAGTAAAACTACACAAACATGAGGTCTCTGAAGGGCAAACTTTACTCATATGGACCTTTCTCTCACAAGGAAACAAGATTCACTAGCATACACATCTAACAAGGTAGGCCCAGGCCAAGTGCTCAGGCATCACGTAGGCTTTTAATGGAGGCATCCATGTCAGGCATTGTGTCATAAGAATGAAGGCGTTTAATAGGATGTGAATCAATATAGCAATATGCAGTTAGAAGATAGTACAGGAGTTGGTTAAAGAAAGTGGTGAGATGAAAGTAGAAGATATACAAAAAGACGATTTACAACAAAGCGTGTTGCTATGAACTCTTACTGGGTTGTTAAATGTAGAGAACGTAGAGAAACAGTGAATACACAGCAGCCAATAGTAAATTATTAAAGCAGTAAACAAAAACTAGAAGAGACGAAAATGAAGAACCATAAAGAAAGAAGAGGCACAAAGAAGGTTCTTTGTAAACAAGCCTGCTAAGAAAGATCTAATCGGCCAATACTAAAAACCAAGGACTTTTTAATCAAAGATAACAAATTAGGAAATGTTGCAGTGATCATTTTGATAAATTATTACTACAATTAAAAACAGTGAAGGCATGTAACGGAACTTGATGTTGATGATGCTAAAGGGGTGTATGTATTAGCTTATTTTTTGGGCTTATATGAATATTTGAATTTGGAAAAAGCTTAATTTTTTGGGCTGATGAGCTTATCAAGTTGAGCTTAATATTTAAATAAGGCATAAGCTCAACTTGGTCATAAGGCGAAATTAATGAGCTTATAAGTTCTTCCAAATTCAAATAACACCATAAGCCCTGAAAATAAGATAATCCAAACACCCCTTAGTACAAATTTCATGGCTACAATCAATACATTAGAGGTCAAGGGGGCCTTGATACTACTCCTAACTGGATTTGGAGAACCGATATCAAGTCTATATGCACATATTTTAGAAAGAACAAAAAAAGCATTCCTGGGCCTAGGAGGAGTAAAAAAACCAAGCCTATATGCACAGGTTTTAAGTTTCATTTCATCTGTAGTGAAGTGGAGAGAATTCCCCAGACAAGATTAAAAGAAAAAGATTGAGTCACAAATAATTTAGATAAAATACCATAACTCAATCATGAACTGCAACAATTTAGTGTGATATAATTAATCAATAGTATATGAAATGGGGCGATCTCCATATTAGTACTACTAGATGCTCAACTAAACAACACGTCAAAGAAACAAACTTCCAATCAAAAGACTAAGAACGTGTGGCGCTAACATTTGGTTCAAAATAAGTAAACAATCAATCTCGTCATAAAAGATGTAAATGTTCATGTGAAGATATCTGTTATATTTACGTATTTATGTGTCTTAACTCTTAAGAAGAGTCATCCTTCATATGTATAGTAAGGGGGTGTTTGTTTAAGCTTATATGTGGGCTTATGAGCTTATTTGATTTCGGCTTATATTTCATAAACCCAATTTTCTGGCTTATTTTGAGACTTATGGGATTATATTTATTATGATATGATAAACTTATATAAGCCCACGAGTCTCAAAATAAGCCGGAATATTGGGGCTTATGAAATATAAGCCCAAAAACAAATAAGCTCATAAGCCACATATAAGCTTAAACAAACATCCCCTAAGATACGTGTATAAATCTTAAGATCTAACCAATCTTGCTTATCCATCGTTTATAACGATATCCAATAAACAAATCCAAATGTGGAAGCAAGTAATAAGCACTATACCAAATTGACAAATTCCCATACTTGAACCAATGGTGCTGGTTCTAAACATGTAATATGTATTATACCTATAAAAGAACAAATGAGGAACATTGCGTATTACACCAATTATGTCGTAAACAAACGACGCAGTCATATAAAAGAACCCGAACAATCAACAATAACAATCAGAATCCAAGGTAAACAAACAGTAAATTAGATAATGCAAAAAAGGTCAAAATATTTGTCTTCAAAATCTAGTCATTAATGATATTTTAGTTTTAACCTTAGGTTTCAAACCCCATTAAGTAGGGGTGGTGATACCCGGTTAGGCCGTGTACATATGAACCTGAACACGGGTTACCTGGTAGGTTTACTGGTTTTAATGTTAATACTAAATGCAAATTTTGGGTGTATCAGAAATAGGTGTTGGTAGAAAAAGGGAAAGAGATACAAGTGGACTTACGAAGGTTCATTTGTCGGAGACAACAGTCGCCTGGGTTTTGTGTTGCACTGAACCCTTCTTAACAAACTAACCTACATTCAGATTAGGGGGGGGTGTTTGGATTAAGCTTACAATACTTTACTAATCTATTTTATTTTAGTATGTTTTGAATAGAATAGAGAAATCTTATATACTAAAAACTTAAGTTGTCTTATAAATGCAAAATGCTCACAATAAATGTTTCATGAATTAAAAGTGAAATGTGGAGGCTTCATGTGTTAGTACATTGATTTAATAGTCATGCATTAGGGTAAGTACATAAGATTAGTGATTCGAGTAATTGAAAAAATTTGTACGGTACAAGGTAGTTTAAGCAACATCAAAAGTATATCAATTACACAATATTTGGTGACTTAATTTAATGTGCAAGAGGATTTGTGCACAAATTATAGTACGGTACAAGGTAGTTTAAGCAACATGAAAAGTATATCTTCTATACTATCTAAAGATCGGAGTGCTTAATTTAATGCGCAAGAGGCATTGTGCACAAAAGTTTGTACATTACAATATATTTTGCATGAGGAATCGTGCACAAAAGTTTGTACGGTACAACATGTTTCAAGCCATCTCTAAACCTCAAAGAATACAAACCAAAAATGCCATGAATGCATAAATTAAACACACCAATTAGTGGTTAGTCTTTTACCTTCCCGTCCATGAGTTACAAATATTTTATCAACTATATAATGTCTCAAAAATCACACACAACAAACCACAACTTCCTCCACACCGCGTGCACATTGGGCTACAACTTATTATGGTGGTAAAGTAAGCATCATATCGTCTTACTTATTTAGCATATTGATTTATATTATTTTATGTAAATGTCATGTGTGTTTTGTGTGTGTAAGAATGTAGGACATAAAGATGGTGCTTAGGAGGTTTGGTAGTAACATCATCTTCTCTAATGGTTTAAGAGATCCTACACATCGTTGTCTTATCAATTAAGTGGAACATGCACGAACATTTTTACTTTGATCGAAAATGCAATATATTGATTAACTATATTTAAGTTACTAATGATCAACTATATCTAATTGTTTTTTGTAGTGCGTCAAGAAGCATTAAAGAAAAAGATCGAGAAGTCACAAAAATTGTATCAAGAACAAAACATAAAAAAGGCCAATGAACAACAACGACAACAACAACAACAACAACAAGAACAACAACAACAAGAACAACGCCACGGCCACCGGTGGGATGAATATTTAGCATTCGTATTAATAGTACGTTACAAATTAAACATGCAATATTCTACTTCATGTAATACCCCTAAACGGGTAAATACAATTGATTCGTTAGCAAGTAAGTTTATTGAAAATAATGTGACGAGCATTCAATTTTTAGTCAATAATTATTACTACACTTTGTTGGTGCATTTCAATATTTTGCTCTTAATGTAGTTTTTTGTCTTGCGGTGTGTTAATGTCACTTTCTTAATTAAACGTCTTAGAATATTGCGTGACTTTGATATTTGATATGACTATGTAAATTATGTCAATGTTACATATTGAAAATGGTAGTATATAGTAAAAATATTTTCACACTATCATCTTAACAGTAAGAATCTTCTAAATCGAAGAAGTATATAAAGGAGAAGAAAATTGTATTTCAAATGTTATCCTACACCTATCACGAGGTAAGCATTATTCATTTGAGTTTGAGATCATGTGATTCATGTCGTCATACTGCAAATACTTAGAGTGAGTTACTAATGAATGCTCCAAATTCGATATTATAGTTTATGGAAAAATGTTGTAATAATGCATTAATTAATAAATAATTTATGTGACTTACTCATGTTAAAAGATTACATATGAAAAGCCTCATTTAAATATAACATTTTACAAAAAAAAATCTCTTCACATTAAAGAAAGAGATCGAGAAGTCACGAAAATTGTATCAAGAATAAAACATGCAAAATGCCAATGAACAACAACAAGAACAACCATGGCTACCGTTGTCAATATAGATGAATACTTACCGTTCATATTAATAGTACGTTACAAATTAAACATACAATATTTTACTATACGAATTATAATTTATACTCTTGAATATACTAATTACTTTAATGTTTTATGTTTTTATAGTTTTGTTAAAAAGGAAATTTGTTTAATAGTTCGCTTTTAATAATGTAATTTATTTGAACAACGAAGTCCGTCTTTCACAAAAAATGAGAGTTTCAAACATGAACCGAAAATTAGTCCCGAACATTACGAAAAAAACAATTAGATCCAACCTTTGTGCATCGCATGGGTCCTGAGGCAGTCTAAACCTATGTGCATCGCATGAGAATGAATATAAAAGGTCTCCAACATTAATGTCATCACTACATATTTAAAATAATTTATTTAACTTATACATATTAAATATTACATGCGAAGAGACTCTTTTTAATGTAACATCTTGAAAAAAACCTCTTCACATATACTCTTTTAATGTCAATAAACTATTTTAAATGTGTGACATGCTTGAAAATGTGATATCATCACAACTTAGATATATAATGACGAAAATAAGTGCCGAAGATTACGCTATAGAAACTTATACACAGCCCATGTGCAACTCAATAAAGTATTTTAAATATGTATAAAGCTTAGCAAAGGTGTGACACCATGACAACTTAAATATAAAATGACGAAAATAAATGTCGAATATAACGCTATGAAAACTTCTATACAGCCCATGTGCATCGCACGTATTTTAAAGCTATGAAAACTTCTATACAGCCCTTGTGCATCGCACGGGCATTGTTGACTATCATAAGAATAGTTATAACTTAGCCGGATGTATTAATATTAGTTAGTTCCAATAAAAAACGATAGAGTCAATACCAAAATAAATAGGCAAAAAATATTACTTAAAAAATACATCTTAAAAGATTACATGTCAACAAACTATTTTAAATACGTATCATGCTTACAAAATGTATGCTACCATGACAACTTATATATATAATGACAAAAATTCGTCTCGAAACTAAAATGACGAAAATAAAAAACGGATATTAAACTTTGAAAACTTTTATACAGCCCATGTGCATCGCACGGGCTTTCATGACTATGAACATTTAGATCGAGCCAATGTGCATCGCACGGGTCTGAATACCTAGTACAAATAAATCGTATTGAGATATCTATCTTGTTTAAACGTGTTTATTAACACGAGACAAATACCCGTGCATACCAATTTATAGTGACAAGCTTTTACAGTTGCGTTACTTGCGTAGTTATTCATTTTTATCAACTATAAACTTAAAAATAATAATAATAATAATAAAAAAATAAAATAAAATAAGATTGTAATACCATTTCTTATATAATAGAGTCTGTGATTTTTTTTTTTTTTATTATTTTTATTTATTTATTTATTTATTTTTTGTCATGTATTTTTAAAATTTTGGGTAAGAATTGTTAAGGGAATTATTCCATTAAGGAAATATTGTTTGAAGTTTTATGTAAAAATTTAAGTTTGAAAGGGTATTTTGAGAATTTAACATTACTCATTTTTAAGTTTTTAAGTTTCAAGAAAATACATGCATACTTTATATATAGTATATAAATTTGTGAACAATCACTTGTACACATGCATTTAATAAGTTGAACTTCATATAAAGCGGGTTCAGTAACATTTGGTTACAAACCTAACCTTTTTAACGGGTTTACAATATGTCTTGTTTTTTCTTTTCGTAATTTGATACTTGACTACTCGTAATAAGCAAGGCCTTAATGTGTGGTTGCCCTGCATGCCCTTAACGTGTTATGACCAGATTTTGAAATTGACCAAATGAACTTTTGGTTATTGTGTGAGTGGATTATAAGGAATGTTTGTATTTAAGTGGTGTATGCTTGTGTGGTGGGTTTGATGGTCACTACTACAGTAGTTTAATGATTGGTTTGATGATTTGAGTGAATGTTGATGTGACGATAATGTATGTAGCCACTATTACATCCGGTCTTAGCAAAGTTTAAATTCCTTGTGCCCTGCAAGTAAGTTTATACGATTGATTTAGGGGTTGAGGTTTAGCGGTATGTGAGTAGCTCCTCACCCAAAAGGTTTAGCAGTACGTGAGTAGTTTATTTGCTTGCACACACACACTTGCCATAGGTCTTTCTGGAAGCAGTCCATTTACCCGCGGTTAAGGGTGTGACCGTCTACATCTCACCTCTAACATACGCTCTGACGGGATTGGATATTGTTGTTGTTGTCGTCGTGTGAGGTTTTATGTGAAATTGTAGACGGTTAGTTTGCATTTCTAAAGAAATTAAACAAAATCTAACTGAACCGTTAAGCGTGTTTCCCCTTTTTATCTCATGTATGCAACTATCCTAGTTAGGCCAGTTGGAATCCCAACCAGACAAACTTGTTAGATTTTGTCCGACCAAAGGACGATATCTGGTGTCTGATAAAATCTTAAACAGTTTTTGCCACTAAAATCTTAAGCATAGCCGAAAACTTGTCTTTAAGATACAGATAGCTACCACTAAAGTGTATTAGTTTCCTATACGCGAAAGAAACCTGACATCGCACATTCTTTATCATCGATTACACTCTCTTAGATAAATGAAATGTTTAATGACGATGATGGTTGCTGTATGATTAACAAGAGTTACAAAATATGAAATTTAATAATGGGTATCTATCATACAAATTCATACTTGACAAAGATATGGTTGGATCATTAAAGAGGATGTAAAATGCCATTCGGTCTAAACATATAGAGATCAGTGATGCCGTGAGTCCAAGTATCATCAAAAAGTCTCCTCACATACCCTTTGTATTTCTTAAAGAGCATTTTATCCAACTGCTGAACTTATCAGCTATTTGCCACATCGATTCCTACGTTTGAGAAGTTATCTTCTGCATACAGGTTAAATAATTTGGTCAGACGACTGTTAGCACTCAAAAAAGAAGAAAATAAACAAGCATGCCAGTTGGGTACTAACGAGCTGCCCTTGCTGTGCTTCTTTGATTTTCTATTCTTGTGATCAGTTTTCAAAGATAATGAATCCTCGTCGACTGACGCACTGATATTATCAGCTTCACGTCCTTTCCTCTTCTTGATATTACTGCATGAAAGTAATGTAAAATTTATTTTCCAGTAATCACGTTTACTTATTCAGAGACATGATTATAGTCATGGATGGCTACAAGTTCAGATAAAAAAACCTCTCAGCATTTGCATCTTCTGCATGTTTATCCAACCAGCTGACACTTCCAGTGTGAGGTTGAAGCAATGATCCCGATATATGGAGTATTTCCTCATCAAAACTACAATGAATTTTTAATGTCAGGTTAAGTGTAGACTTGACTAGCAGATAAGCAGATAAAATCAAACGACTTGACAAGCAGATAAAACCATAAGCGACAATTCTATACAAATTGAATGTAAATGCCAAAAAACACTTGATAAGCAGGCAATGAAATCATCTTTTAGAAGTATAAGTGCATATGAGAATAATGCAGTCATCCTTTTGTTGGTCTATCCTTCCTCTACGGAAATTGTTCATCATGCCAACAAGTAGCTTCTGTCACCAAATGAAACTAATAGTATTACGTTCACCATGTCAACAAGCAGCATCTATAAATATGTGTCAGCACTCAGCAGTATTAAGGGCAAAAGGGTTTGACCAAATCTGTAATGAAATCTTTCAACATCGAGTACTATATACATTCAAACATTAGCCGGCTTGGAAATATCACTGGACAGAACATGCATAAGATGAAATAATATCAGCAGGGGTATAATTTGGTCAGTTACACTACAAGGCAACTACTAGTTTATCTTCATAAAAAAAACCGAGAGGGATTTCCGTATGAACATTTTTACCTCACATTTAGTTTTGAAAATTGGAGATGGCATTAAACATGTGAACCTCAGCAAACAGATAGATAGACAAGTAGACATTTGGATACATCAAACAATAAAAAAGAGACATTTTCATGAATAGCTATAATCAGGAAAGAAGCATAAACTAATAAAAACCGAAAGATTTTTTTCTCACCTCTTGACTTGAAAGCGTACAATGGTGCCAACCTCTATCTTATGGCGCCTATTAACTGTGCTAGCATATACTTCCTCTCCATGTTTCTGAAACAAAAAATAAACATACCGTATTCCGGCAATTAGATTTAAAACACCAATATTATCAAAATGTATTGTCAAGCACAAGAGAGTTTATATACTTACCACTTTGTGAGTGAATTCTTCACGAATGTCTTCTTCTATAATGGTCGCCGATGAAAAACCAAGAACAATAATGTGTATAGAATGCTCCCCAAGTTTTACCACCTTTCCTTCTGTAAAATAGGTTTTAGAAAAAATACAAATCTAACTTCCAGCAAACTAAAATACATGCAATGCAATATTATATTAGGATCAGTGTACCTAAAAACATGTCTGGTTTTGGATAAAAAAGTAACAGCTGTGCTTGTGTTTTCACACCAAAATAAGGGTTTAGGCCCGGAAGAATCTTCCCCAACTCATTTTTTGTGGAAGCACTGTAAGCCAACAAAACACCATCAAATGTTTCATCATACCTGCCAAAACAAATCCACATATGAGATACAACAAGATATGGAAATGAAACACTAATAACTATACGAATCTATTTTCCCTAAAGATACTAATGCTATCATGCTGATAAATTTTGGCTAAATATTAACAATGTTTTTGCACTAAACTTAGTACAGCCTGTGGTCATCTGTATAATTAACTGAATACACTTGATTTACTTTCTGCCACTTTCAGAAGAATATACAACAAATATAAATTGAAGTAGATCTTCTGGTGACAATTGGTAGCATGAATTAGCCTTAATCTGAGTGCACATAAGGATGAATTATTACAAAAATCAATTTTAAATCAAGAAAACAGATTATTGTTATAAGCGGCAGCATGATTAGCCTTGATAGGAGCGCATAGAAGGATATTCTATGTTCAAGCATCCAATGAGGTTTTAATAGCTTTACTACCTGTTGTGTTTTGAGTTTATGATTACCCCTAACTACTTCAGGATAAAAGGCTGCATATTATTATTTGTCATTTACATATAATAAAAATGAGATTATGAGAGCCCTCAAACACCAAACCAGTCAATTATGGCAAATCATCTACAAAGAAGCATGCAGTAAATAAGAAAAAGAATGATAATGCTTATTTTGAAAGGTTAAAACATGCTTGAAAGTTGAAATGTATTATAAGGTGGCACAATTGAGGCTGCTGCAAATTTGAACGATAATGCTTATTTTGACTCCTTGATCAAGGTTAACACATGCTGCCGCATACACAAATACATTTTTGAGGACACATGGAGACATATGGCAAGCGTAACACACAAGGCTCATATCAAAGTTGGAAAAGCGGCAGCCTTTAAAGAGATATGCGAAGCATATCGTAGATGATGATCTGGGGAGAATTGTATCTTGCTTTTTGGACTCGGTGGCAACGTTAAATTTGCCATCATGGGGGTACGGTCTGAGGTACGGGGCAAGAAGAGACAGCAGAAGATTGGCTCGAGGTCTACAATAAATCCTCACAGGTTTTAATCTCCACATACCTTTACGCAAAAGTTAGATAGGTTGGAACATGCTTATCATTGTACCAGACAAGCAGTTTAACTAGGCAGTCCCAAACACCTCCTATTTGCCTATTTACCGAAAATTAAGATCCTACCAACTTTTTTCAAACACTGTAAACTGCTAATTTCTTTTATTTTCATGTTAATTTAAAATTAAGGTAAAATCTGTTCGCTCTCTTAAGCTAAACCGAACCCTAATGACCGGCTGTTTTTCTTAACCTTGGCAAGCTAAGAAAGTTCAGACAATTTCAAAGTTGCTCATTAATCTTAGTAATCTTCTTCAAACGATCACCACTTTATGACCAAGTGATGCCTATCAAAGTCCATTACATGTGATTATTAACTAAAATGATTTCTTAAGGTTGTATGATTATAAGTAATCTTTTGAGGACATTCAGTCAACCATTGCATGAATAAACGGGTCAAATTGACTCCTTCACTTAAATTCCAGGTTTTACTTTGTTGCATGAACAACAAGAAAGGGCATTGTTTTTATTATTGTCTTTTGAATCAATAGGCAAGTCCCATTTATATGGAACACAAGAGCTTATTGCTTGCACTATACATGGCACATGAGGCTGGAAGTCCATACTTCCGTCTAGGCTTCAATAGGTTGGGGCCATTTGCTACTATCAATCACCTTCATTTCCATGTTAATATCGTTCTTTCTTTTATTATAATGCAGGACTTACTTTTGATAATAAACTAGATTCAGCATTTTTGGTTTTTCCTAAAAGTTTGGGTTCTGTTTTAATTCCATTTATTATAGATATCGCGCATGTTTATTGGGTAATAATTTTCACTAATTTAGGCTTCGACTTACTTGACCGAACCTGTCAAAAATAGGACTGAACTGATAAGGGCCTTCCTTTGTAGGTTTGAGATTTTTTCTGTCACTGTGCTTATGCAATGTGCGTCTGTTAACTAACTGTGGTTTGTTATTAGACCCATTCCCCTTACAGCAAAATTTCATGATTTAACCTTTTCGAAATAAGTAATGACGTTTCTGTTAATATTTTCCTGAAGCAATGTATTTGCGTCTAAACGAATCAGGCACTAGTCTCCATCTTAAGGTTGGCTCGCTCCTGTAATTGCGATAACATGCGTTCACTGAACATCTTTAGGATATGCTTAGCTCACTGAATTTTATGCTATTTTTCAGGAGGTGGTGGGAGACGTGACGATGGTCGCTGAGCTTGTTCATGCTTGCAGACTCGAGTTGACTTCTCAATTCAGTTATGCTCATGGTTGTTATAGCCTTATCAGTAACCTATCACATGTTGCGTCAAAGTGAACAAGATCATGGTTTAAACTTTGAAATCCCTTCCTTTGCTTCATCTCTTATGACTGAAGCTAGCAACACTAACTCATCGTTCATCGGCCATAGTGATTTTCATTACACTTCTGATGATCGACCATACTTGAAACTTGTTTTCAAGATAACTTTTAAGACTTGCAATAGTGCCAAAAAAGTAGATGGTATACTTGAATATAAGATTAATATTTGTGCACCCACTTTTTATAGTTCTCATTTTTTTACCATTAGACACACACACATATATATTTCACCTTCAGTAGCTATTTTATAACTATTCTTTCACTAACTATATTTTTTATCATAAAATCATCTATGAGGGGAACATTGTGTACTACCGACAACTTTTTCCACAAAACGAAATGATAGTAAGTTTGATTGCGTATTTGACAAGTACTAAAGAGTAACCCTAAGTCCTAACTACTAACTTACAGAAATGCTACTAAAGAATCACCTGACTACCTGAGTTATACGAGTATCAATCTAACTGATATTGTTATTTTCAAAATAGCAAGTGCTAAGTAGAACATTTATAAAAGTCTCACTCTTTTTTATTAAAAGTACAAACAATTTGTTGAGAAGCTTCAAAAAATTTTGCAGGAATATCAGTGGTTCTAGAATGATTGCCAAGTACCAAGGATACAAAACCAAGTTCTCGAATGAAATTGCACATAACTTCGCATGATAGTTGACCAATACACAACAAGCTAGGACCTCCTTCTAATTCTTCGATCTCAGATTAGTTAAGAGGAACATATAATTTCTCCCTATAATTAGTAAATACCAATCCTTAGACATTGTATACTCCCATTATAATTAGATACTAAAGGGGTGTTTGGGAATGCTTAGGGGGTATTTGTTTAAGCTTATATGTAGCTTATGAGCTTATTGGCTTTTCGGCTTATATATCATAAGCCTAAATTTTCCGATTTATTTGGAAACTTGTGGGCTTATATAAGTTTATTATAGTAATATATATAAGCCCACAAGTTTCCAAATAAGCCGAAAATTGAAGCTTATGAAATATAAGCCGAAGTCAAATAAGCTTATACGCCCATATGTAAGCTTAAACAAACACCCCCTTAATTTTTCTACTAACCAAATACATTACCAAGATACCTAACTACATAAAAGTACAAACGTATCCTTTGCTCACCTTAACAAACCATTAAAGCTTATCAAAAAAAGCTCATGACTTTAACAAAAAAAACATTTCTATATAACCTATTAAGCACTTCTCAATAAGTGCTGGACAAGCTTGTTTTAGTCAATAAGCTAATAAGCACCTCAAATAAGCTCAGCCTAACACCCCTAGATTATTTTCAACATTGCAATCCAAATTCAATAGTAAAAAATACCTTAATACATAGATCTTAGATTTCTATAATGAAACAAGAAAAGAAAAAGATGATTACTTGAAAAGCATTGAGCTGAACTCGTTATCAATGGCTTGAGTGACATTTTTGGACTTTGAAGGGTGCAAATAAACCATTAATTCCGCTTTTGACACTTTTAATCCCTCCATTTGAAGATGTTCTTCTGCTTCAAACTAACAAAACCCTAATAAGCAATAATCATAAACCCCTGTTTCTATTCAAGGGTTTTGTTTCAGAAGTTGAACCAGGCTCATTTTGGGCTTTTAGGGTACTGGGCTGGTGGATTGCTTATTTGGGCGGAACCCTTTGTTATTTTTCTAGTTTTTTCTTTTATATACTAAGCGTGTGTCGAGTTTTTTTTTTTTTTTTTTTTTTTTTTTTTTTTTTTTTTTTTTTTTTTTTTTTTTTTTTTTTTTTTTTTTTTTTTTTTTTTTTAACAAGCGTGTGTCGAGTTTGGTAAAACTTTAGTCACTAATCTATCAACCATTTAATGAAACATAGTCAATGTCATACTTTTATTTTACCGATCTTGATTACCTATAAATGTAAAACCAGTGTTAACGCGAGTTTAGTTTTGCAAAATATAATGAACGCTTTCATAAAAATTTCTCGGAAATAAATATGTAACGAGCGTTCTTAGTAAATTCAATTGCATTGTTGACTGTGATGCAATATACGGTAGGACTGAGGAGGAGTTGGAAATGTTTGAATAATAGGTGGCGGTTTAAGGTCATAAGGTAAAAAAATAGACAAGAAACTATAAAGGGTGTAAAATTAACTTTACCATTAATTGTTGTGTAAAGGCTTTCGTGAATTTATCAGCAACTTTTTTATTATTATTATTTATTTATTTATTATTATTATTATTATTATTATTATTATTATTATTATTTTATTAAAAACTCATAGAATTTTACAAGAAATTGGTGGGAAGCCGAGAAACCAACTGGGCCCCCACACCTCTAGCAATATTATTATTATTATTATTATTATTATTATTATTATTATTATTATTATTATTATTATTATTATTATTATTATTTTAAAAACGTTTTGTTAAAGTCAATTAATAGTTTCCTAAAATAGATTAACGGGTACTTAAGTTTCAACTTTCAAGGTTAAAGAGTAAAGTTTAAAGATATCACATAAACTCTTTATATGGGGAGGTGATTTGTACACCATTTTTTTTCTCCATCCACCACTAAATCATGCATAGCAGTGTTGTACTGTATGCATCACTGGTGTAATTTAGTGGTGGATGGCAAAAAGAATTGGTGTACAAATCATCTCCCCTTTATATGTAGTTAAGATTATTCTTGGACATGATCTATTCTAATGTTTCAAAATTTTAAGGGTATTTTGGTAATATTGATATGCTTAAATTTCAACAAAAGGTTCATGTTTTATGTAGTTAAGACTAGGCGAGTACCCATGCATAGCAACGGAATTTTCTTGAAAGTGTGGCTGCAGTTTTGAACAACTCACCTGTCATGGCAACGACCAATTTGCAGGCCAAACGGCGCTTTCCGAGTGATTAAAAACCACAATGTAGTAAAACTGCAATGAATAGGTAAATAGATACATCACAAAAGCTAAACGTAACCTACAAACACCCAGAAACTTGGAAAATCTACTCTAAATTAGTAAACGGAAATTTTTTACTCATATTTCAGTGGTTAGATGGATGGGACAACAACAATTTTTCAGATACAACGGTCATTCACAGTTTCACTGGCAGATGTTATTTCAGCACAAATACACTAATAACTACACATACGCTATAAAACCTATACAACTAAATTTAAATTCAAACTGAACCTGATAACGCAAAAGAAATTACCACCCTACAAAGATGCTTAAACAAAAAACGCTACCTTTCTGGAATAACCATCTAGCGCGTCCCATATTTAGGAAACTCGGTTTAGACTCAGGAGCACAAACCATGAGTGTTTCCCCCTAACTCCCAAAAAACAGGTGAAGCAGTCTACAACAACACAATATTAAGTTAGTAACGAACAAAGAACATGTGATGCTGAAAATCGTACTCCCAAATGTATAAAAATTAGAATGCAGCAAAAATCGCAATGAATAACCAAATAGACATATCACCAACCACAACGTTCAAAAACTTTCTAACAATAATCAATTAAGCTTACATTTTCCTAAGATTTCACTAGTAGCTACTGAGACGCTATAAAATCTAAACAAAATATTTTTAATTTGTTCACATGACTAAGAAAAGAAATAATATACTTTTGAAATACTCCGTAGTAATTTTGAACCCAACACACATAATCAGACCCCAACAACATTAAAAAAACGAGCGTATACTCAAAACGGAAACACAGTGAGTACTCACATCAAGTCGCAAATTATAAACGTGGTCCAATCTCAGCCTCAACTTACTCAACTTAACCTTATTTGTCTACCTCATTATCATAGTGATGGACAACACGTCTACTAGCATGTTCCCAGGCCAAACAGGCCTGTCCAAGCAAACACGAGCCACAATGCATCAAAATTCACAACGAACACGTAAATAAACATACTCCAAACATAAATTTTACTCACACACATTTCAAGAAATACAAAATCTGTTGTAAATCAGATAAGTTAAATTATTTCCTCATCTTTCACTAATTAACCAACTATCAAAGCATCAGTTTTCAGGATATACTGACTGTTTCCAATTTCATTCATACATGTTGTTATACCATAAATACAATAACAACTACCGAGATGCTATAAAATCTAACCAACTTTAGTTAAATTCAAATTGAATCTCACAGTGAAATTGAAGTGGCTTCTGAAGAAGCACTAAGGAAAGTAACAAATACCTTACGTAATAGTGAAACGATATAAAATACTCATATGGAGCAACAGTCGGATCTTGTCCCATATTCAAGAGGTATGGTTTAAGTGCAACAAATGATTCAATATCTCTTTCTCTTGTAAACAGGTGAAAGAATCCACAATAGTATAGCAATAAATTATTAATAAATGGGGAACCTATAATGGTGAATGCAGGTGAAAAAACTCGTCACCTCATAATTATTTTCCCAAACCACAAGCTGAAATGCATTAAAGCGAAGATAATTAGAATAGATTATAGTATCATATTAAATAATATCTGAAATAATAGGCAAAGTATTCCAAGATTTATGTCCAAACCTCAACTAATATACGTATCATATGAAAAAGGTGGGAAATAATAGGCAAGGTAATTACCAAAGATGTATGTCCGAACCTTAACAGCACAAACCATCTACAAAACCTGAAAATTGTAGAATCGAAGATCTGAACATTAATATACAGTGGTGCTCATAAAATAGTTCCTTCTATATGTCTAAAATAACCAAAATGCAAAATCAAGAAAACTAAACTTAATAACTTTGAATCAAAACAAAATGCACGAATGGTGAACAAAAACCTTAGCACCTTGGTTAACTCTTTTAGCTGACTTTAATGATATAGCAAGCATAATCGGCCGTTTCACTCATCATCCAATCAAAAACCCTTAAACAATTTAATCTATTACCAACTAAATCAACAAAACCTAAATAACAATTGCATAAAATTTACCAACTAAATCAACAAAACCTAAATAACAATTGAATAAAATAAACGCCGTGCCTAATTTTCTTATGTGCACCACTTGTGTGTGTGTCTGATTTTTGTATAAAAAACCAAATAAATGAAGAATGTTTTTGGTCTAAAAATATCTAGAATCGAAAATGAAAAACATGTGTATAACATGCAACAAATCATTACAATTAACTGCCGCCTAAGTAAAAACCCACTAAGAAACCTACTAAGAAACCCACTAACCAATATTTTACTCCATCTAATCCGTCGGCTCGGCTTAGCTCGGCGTGTGAACAGTGCCGACAAGAGCCGCGGCTCCACAATGCATCCAAGCCGTCCCACTACCTCAAGTCGACCTCCCAATTGGCGGCTTTGGAACAGTGCAGGATCCAAGTTCAACTTCAATGAATGTTAAATAGTATAATTATATAAACGAATCAAATTATAAAGTTATTTACACTTAGAAATAAAATGAACTCTGAAAGGCCATGTATTTACCTTTTTTTATATAAGTTAATTTTATTTATTGGCCAAAATTGGTTTCAGTTTTGACTTTTATTGTTTAATGAGAATGGTCTATGGGTTAATGAGAATGGTCTATTTGTTCAATTTGATTTCAAATATATTTTCTTAATTAAGCTAAGAAATTAGTGTTTTTCTTTATAAATTAAGGGTTTTGCTACATGTTGCCCTAAAGGCTATGTTCAATAATTGAAAATATGCAATGACGGGTGGTGCATTAGTTGGCTGGAAAGATATTCTCAAAGTACAAACAATTTATGCATGTCAATTTTTGTAAAATATACAACCCTTAAGGCTATGCTTAACACTTTCCTATAATTAAATTTTTGTTTTTAGAAACTAGAGGGGTCTACTACAATATACTTTCCAAATTATAAGTGCAGAAATTATTATTTTGAAATTTTTGAGGGCCAAACTATATATTTAAAATTCTCTGCTGATAAACCCTAATTATACATAGTTTCAATCACGGTCGAATATGATGTCGTTTAATTATTTTTTATAAAAAAAGTGAAACGACAATTTAGTAGGAAAAAGAAAGGGTAAAACGACATTGACGAAACGACGTCGTTTGGAGAAAAAATTTAAAAAATTCCAGACACACCCCTAAACTATGCGGCAAGTTACAAAAGCTACCATGAACATTTTGCTATTTACGATTTTTTTATATAACAAACTTTATTTGTCAAATATCGAGCAAATACATAACAAAAAAATATACCAGTACGAAGAGCTCGGAATTGCGAACAAAACGAGCATAATATTGATATGCTTTTGACTTACGTATGATTTTTTAAAAAATGTTGAAGTTTAATATATATATATATATTTAAATCTTTCAAAATACACCCTTAAATTATCTAATGACTTTAAAAATCAGTAGGGAAGTAGCAAATAAACCACACGGGCTAAAGATGTAGTACAATTCTATGAAAGTTTGAATTATATAAATTGCCCTGTACTTCTGACTATTTATGACTTTTTTAAGTATCAAACTTTGTTTGTCAAATATCTAACAAATATTTAACGACTTCTTGAATAAAAATATACCGATGTGAAGATATCTGGATTCCGAAGAAAATGAGTCCAACTTTGATATGCTTTTGACGTAAATACGATTTTATAACAAATGATGAAGTTTAATGTAATTTTTTTGAAAAAATTACTTTCAAACACACCTTTAAACTACCTTGTAACTTTAAAAATCAATAAGAAAGTAGGAAAGAAACTACAATGGCTAAAAAGGTACAATTTTATGAAAGTTTGAATTATATCTACCTACTATATATAAAGTAATGCACAAAAGTTTGTAACCCCCTTAAACTCATTAGAAATTGACACCTATTAGCTTAAAAACTTGACAGCTAGAAGGACAAGTGTGTTTAAGATACAAGATTTGGCTATGTTATGCTATTTAAAAAATTTACACGTACAAATACTCTAACACCTAAACATCCACTATCTCTTATCATTCATATCCCTATCATTCTCTCTCTCTCTCCTCTCTCTCTCTCTCTATATATATATATATATATATATATATATATATATATATATATATATATATATATATATATATATATATATATATATATATATATATATATATATATAACTTAGGGACTTTGTTTTACTGTATTTTCTAATCACATAGTTCTATCACTATATCATTCTATGGGGTTAGCCTTCTTTGTTGTTGGTTTATTATGTAAATTGCATGTTTATAAAACTATTTTCTTTTTTGGTGTTCATTACGTGTTCTAAACCTTCTTATCTAGATCACCATAGTCACCTTTGTTCTTCATACGTAAGTCATTTTACGTAGTTTTTATCACTTTGTCAAAACTTTTACCTTTTTAATTTGTTTGCTTTGCAGGTTTAGATTTTGTTTCAAGTTTTGGGCTTTGGGGCTAGAAGAGAAGAGTTTTATATATACCAATTTCAAGTAAGAAAACATTGTGTTCTTCATATGTTGATTTGTGATGACATCAAATAAGTACATTATATTTACATCATTTATTCTATTTAATTGACTTGTTTTATTTAATTATGTATGAGAATCGGTGCTTGATTGTTTACTTTAGTGATTCTCATGAAATAACAAGCAATTGGTGAAACTTGGCGATTTTGGACTAATTATGGAGCAAATTAATCAAGATAGAAAAGTCTACTGAAATCAAGGAGATACGCCGCATCATTCTAGACAGATGCGCCGTACTATCATACTTAGATGAATTTGAAGATCATTGCCTGACTTTGAAGAATGCGTCACATGTAATTTTATCATGGGCCGCATATGAAACTTTGGTCAATGAAGAAGATCCAGCTTATTCTACTCCAGATACGCCGCATCACATTCTTGACATACGGCGTATCACTATCTATACTTCACCAGATACAATCCAAGATACTGAAGGACATGCGCCGCATAAAGATTCAAGTTACGCCGCATCTGAAGACGGTGTACAAAAATTCCAGAATATAATAATCTTGGACCCCACGCGAAGTTACCTCAATGCGCCGCATCTACTTAGTTGATGCACCACATCGTGCCCTCAGACAGAAACTATAAATAGACCATCATTACCTATGAATTTTGTGTGCAACATAACCCTAAGGAGACAAATTCAAATGAAGAAGCAACACAAGACACACCCTAAACGAAGATCTTAGAGCAGTAAGAAGGTCCTGCATGTGTATAATTTCATTAAGTAGTTTTGTTTTATCTGTATTAGTAAGCTTTAATTCATCAGGATTGATGGGCTTGTGGCCACCATACTGCTCCCCTTAAAATTGCTTTCTCATCAATTAAAGTTTATATGATGTTTTTTTTTGGTGACTTGTATATGTGCATTGATAACCTCTGTGTCTAGCTGAGTTTTGCTTGGGCTGCCATACCCCCTCGTCGCCTATTTAACTAGTGTCTAGATAATATACGACCGTTCCTATCATTCTTTCTTCTTCACTCGTCAACGTGGTATTAAACTTTTCATTGTTACCTACTGATTTATTAATTCTTGGTCAATTTAATATATTCTGTTTCTAATTGGTCCACTCTTTATAGTGGGTCGGTGGTTGAGTCAAATTCGTTATATTGATCAAGAGTGATAGGTGTAGGTTTTCTATATTAATATACTATTCGTAGGTCAGTGCTCTATTATATACTCATTGCTTCTTCTTGGATCGCTAAGAATTTTGTATGTGCATGAGATATTATGGGTGCTGGTTAGCTATTGGAGCTTCATCGTTCTAAACCCTAACTCCTTAGTTAGGGTTTACGTTTTTTATTGTATTGGGTGTGCATGCTGCTGGTGTTTGGGCATATCTACTGGTCATTAATTTGTTTTATTATACGAGGGTGTTAGAGAGATGAACAAGGGGTTTCTAAACAAAAACCCTAATGGTGATGATAATGCGAATATTGAAGAATTGAATGCTACTGTTGATTTGTCGAAGGTGACTATGAGGAAACATAAGAAGCCTAAGGATGTTAATCCTAGTTCTAATCAGCCTATACTTGCATCGGCTGGTCCTATTATTACTGAGTGGATTGTTGATGATGTAGATATTGAATTATCTACGATTGTAGACAAGAATAATCAAGGGAAGCCGGTTTCACTTGATCCTTTAGTTAATGATCCGAATGGTCCACATGGGGCTTCTAACAAGTCTCATAGTTCTGATAAGGTTGATACGAATGCACATGGGGCTGTTGGTCTTGAGAAGGTTGGTGTGGATGCTTTAAAACAACCTTCTACATCGTATGCTGGTGTTACTTCTAATGAACCTAAGAACATGTCTAACTTTCGTAAGCTGGAGTGTAGCAAGAAATCAAACGGTGTGGATCTTTTTGTTCCTATGAAAGTGGTTGAAGAGGTGAACACTAGGTTTGAGAATACTCTGTATGGGTACTTCCTTGGCCAACGACTTGCTTTTCCTATTGTCGATTACTATGTACGCAATGCGTGGGCTAAGTTTGGTATACAGAAGGTAATGATGAATGCAAATGGGTTCTTTTTCTTTAAGTTTAACTCGAAGAAAGGTGTTGATGATGTTCTTCAAAACGGTCCTTGGCTAATTAGAAATGTACCTATTATTCTTAAACCATGGACATTGAACACCAACTTGCTTAAAGAGGATTTGACCAACATCCCGGTGTGGGTTAAATTTCATGATGTTCCTCTTGCTATGTTTTCTGATGATGGTCTTAGTCTTCTTGCCACATTGATTGGTACGCCCAGAAGGTTAGGTATACCAGCCAAATGTGCAAGGAATCATGGGACCGTAGTAGTTTTGCTAGATGCATGATTGAAGTGAAGTCGGATCAGGTGCTTCGGGATATCCTCACTGTTGAGATACCTTTACTTGATGGTTCGGGTTCGACTACTGAGAAGATACGGGTTGAATACGAGTGGAAACCACCTCGTTGTGATAAGTGTAAGATCTTTGGTCATAATCTGATTGATTGTCCTAAAGTTGTTCTACCTTCTGTTCAGCCTACTAAGCCTGTTAATGATGGTTTCAAGACGGTCAAAAACAAGAAGAAAGGAAAGCAAGGTGGTTCTACAACTACGGGTCAAGGAGGGTTTACTAAACCTGTTGTGGGTAAGCAATTTCAGTATCAACCCAAAAAGACTCCTCCTAAACCTAAGAAAGTGGATGTCACTAAGAAGAAAACTTCAGATGTGGCTAGTTCGAGTGGAACGAAGATTTCTACATCTAACCAGTTTGATGCTCTTAATATGGATGATACGGATGCTTTTGATATTCCTACTAATGACACCAACAAGGATGTGGATTCTGGTCGTACAATGGAAGTTAATGAGGATGAGTCTACTAAGACATGTAATGCATCACAAGAACCCCTTGTGAGTGATTTGAAAGAAAAGAAGTCGATTGTGGCTCCTAAAATTAGTGATTCTTCTACTCCGCCCATCTCTTCTACTAAGAGGGTTAACCCTTTTTCTAAGGTGGGAGAGATCATGGTTTCTGATTCTGAAGATGAGGTGGTTCTTAACACATTTGATGAGTCTGCTAATCTATTCGGTGGTGGACAAGAGTATGAAGAAAATTATGATGATTATGACTACGATGACTATGCAAAGCAGGTTTATGATCTTCCAGGGAATTTGGATGCTTTTAATGTCATGTACGGCACAAAGCTTCAATGTCTTAGGAAGTAGTCTTGTTTTGATATGTCTTATGTTATCATTTGAGTAGTGGTTTGTTTTTTTGTCTAGAAATAGGAAGTATCTTGTTATGTAAGCTTTCGTCTATGTAACGGGATGAGATATGGGATTCACCCATATCCATTGTACTTAAATGCTTTTTGGAGTAATATATTTACCGGGTCGTTGACCTTTTACCCAAAAAAAAACTAGTGTCTAGATAAGTGGGATAGACATAAGTGATCATTAAGAGTTTACTCGCCTATATTTACGATCCAACGAGACAGATAAGATTATGATACTCATCATATAAAACTAGCAATAAAACAAGACAAGCTACTTAACCATAGGACATGTCTTCTTTTTGTATCTATNCATTAAGGGTTTACTCGCCGATATAATGAAACCAACGAGTACGGGCTTATTTTATACTCATCATATAAAACTAGCAATAAAACAAGACAAGCTACTTAACCATAGGACATGTCTTCTTTTTGTATCTATTATCTATCCGTGTACGTGTTTGCTATTCTCTGATTCGTTCTCATTAGTTTTACTTTTATTGTTTAATCTACAAAACTGTGCTAGTCTCTCAGACTAAACCCCCCCCCCCCTTGCGTTAGATTATGTTGTAAAACTAACTTAGGATATTAAAATACTGATTAGGTTAACTAGATATTACGTTCCACTCTTAGTGATCAACACTCTGCTTACCACTATTTACATATTGATCGGGTACACTGCTCGTTAGTGTGTGTGTTAGGATAAGTCGGCTATATATAAATTTAAAACTTGAATAGGCAAAACAACTATACTACAACATGAAACACGACACACATCAATTTGAAACATAGGATTTTGCTCATATAAATGTGTGAATGCTTGAGTTTAGGTGGTGATTTTTCTGTCTTTCCTATATACTAATTGTTTCAATACTATAAATGTATGTAAGCATGCATTTTGTTATTGAATGATGTGTTTTGCTCCTATTTCAGGAAATCAAAAGGTGGTAGTGGTGAAAGTATGAAACAAGGTATGGTGAATGAAAACCAGTTGGCCGGGGTAGTTGGTTAATTGGAAAATTTCGAAAGTATTTAATTTCGTTTCTCTGTATTTTTAAATAGTTGTAGTAACTTTATAATATAGATTATAGTTACTTCGTTAATCAATTGTAGTCGCTGGATATCAGTTACATTTTGTATATTTGAGCAAAAATATGATTTTCGTGACCCTCTGAATTATTTAGTTATTGTATATGTGTGATTGAGTTACCGTTAGACTGATGTTATGGTTTATAACTACTACTAACGAATCAAGAAACTACAATACAACCATCATTAGATCAATATTTTAGATAAAAGTTATCAAAGATAACGTTTGCTTGACCAACATCAATGACAATGAGACATTAGATTAATGTGCTTACAATTTGTATGCTTTCTATTTCAGGGGAGGAGGTTTGAATCGCTACAAATGAAAAAATTCCTGGTGGCTAACTTTTGGACAAAAGAAGATAATTTGAAGACATTGCAAACACCATGATGATGACCAAAACTCAACAAAGAAAAATATCATCAATAGCTTAATTCCGCAACTATGTCTTTGCACTTAGTTGATAAAATGTTTGCATTACATTTTACATAACTTTATAACTTTTGTTACATAAGTCAAACTAAATATACTATAACTCTTACTAGCGTTGTAGAGAAACACCAGTACAACAAAAAATTTGAATATGAACCCGAGTGAGCCGTGTGTAGCACGGCCAAAAAGATTGCCTAGTATAAGTATAACAAAACTCTTTGTCATCCCCAAAATTTGAAAACATACAACTGTACTATACATTAAAAAAATAGTTTTCGACACACAAAAATTCAAACATAAGTTTTTAAGTTATGTATTATATACAGAAAAATTATGGTAAAGTTGTTGGACTGTTTTTGAGCTGTTTTGGATACAACAAAGGGACAAATTTGTTCTCTCGGTCTATTTTTGGTCAGTTTAAAATGGGTAGCCAATAGGACTCTTACCCGAAAATTTAGTTAGTTCTTGGACTTGGGGTATTATCTTTGTGACAAGTTTTTCCACTCGCTAGACTTATAACCCAACCTAAAAAGCAAAATACATAAACAAGAAATATGTACAAGAAACTTTATATAATGTAAATCTATGAAAAATGGTGATGGACAAACTTTTGCCACATAAAAATAACACATACTAAGACCAAAAAAGCCCGCCACGATGCGCAGAATATGTACAATAAAAAACTATATAAAGACCAACTGTGTACAAAAACTTATAAATTAAAAATAATAATAATAATAAAAAAAAAATAACGCAAAACAAATTTTTCTACACAAAAATAAAAGAAACCCAATAAGTTGAAAACATTACCCAACCCGCTATAAATCGTATAAAAACAATATAAGTGCTTAAATTTTTTCTTACAAAAAATAATAAAACCCATTGACAGCATAAAACATTATTACATAAAAATAACGCAAACCAACAAGCAAAAAATCCCGTTACAACGTGCGGGTGCCATCCACATTGTTAATAACAAATTTTAGGGGAAGTACATTTAGATCGTCAGGAGAAGTAAAATTTAGAACTAAAAGCATATCAACATGAGTTAATAGAAATTTTGTGGTTTGATTTGAAGGTACTTGTGATATTTAGAAGATTAATGAAAAAGATGATGGTTTGGAGATGAAGATGTATAAAGTAAGAAAGATTTTTTTTTTTTTTTTTTTTTTTNAAATTATTGTGGGTGGTTGTGGATGGCGGTAGAGGTGACTGAGATGATGGTTGTGTTGGTGGTAGTAGTGATGGTAGTGTGGGGTGAGTGAGGTGACAATGTTAATTTTTAATGTAAATACATCGTTTGTTCCAAAGGTTGTACCACCAAAATAATTAACAAAATTAGAAATTTCTATTATGCCCTCTTAATAAAAAGTTGAATGGGTGTTGACCAAAATAAAACGGGTAAAGAGACATCACTGATATAAAAATGCCAAGGTATGGACTCTAGACTGCCAAAATGCCAAGGTATGTCTCATTGTGATGTTGGACAAGTTTAGGGACGAACGATGTATTTTACTCTAAAATTAAATAAAAATAAAAGATTTTAAAATAAATAAAATAAAAATGTATATGAAAAATATTAAAAATTATAAAATAAAAATAACAAAATAAATAAAATTAAAAGAAAACATAAATACAATAAAAATATAAATAAAAAATAATAATAAATTTTATACATTATGCATCTTTGAGGACTAACGGTGCCAATATTTCCCCTAAAGTTAGATCCACGTTAGAAGATAATGAATTTATTTTTGCGTCGTTCATCCTCATGGGCGTGTAATGTATAACGTTTATTGATGTAGGGATATATATGTCCCAACTTTAGTGTTTAGTACTTTTGTTTAATTATAACCCTTAAGCTATGCATAACACATTATTCTGTGATAGGAGTGGGGTTATCCAAAGGAGAGGCTCGCGGTTGGTATCTCTGCCCGATGATGCGACACTAACTCGAGCCAACAACTAACAACTAACTCGTCGTTCAAAAAAAAAAAAAAATTCTTCTATAATAAGTGCGGAAATGATTATTTGGTAAAGTATCAGGACCTAAATCGTTATATATTCAATTTCTGTTGGTAGTATTTTGAAGCTGATAAACCCTAATTAATTCTAAATTTTAGGGGAGAAAAAATGATGGGAATGTGTTTTTTTGGTTGTTGAAGCGTAAAAAGTAAACAATAGAAAAATAAATAAATATTTTGTGATGTAATGTTTTTTGAAACTACAAGGATTGCGTATTTTTTTTTAAACTACAAGGCTCCGACAAAAAAACTCCACATTTATGTCGGAGCATCTTCAATCTAGTCATCTTCTCAATTTGACTTTAATTTTAGAAAAAAATCTAATTTATGTTAAATCACTTACAATGCGGATGGAATGATATGAGCATATGAAAGATAACAATGCAATGACAGAAATATCTTTATTATGATTATATAATAAAAGAATTATATCAATTCAAAAGTATTGCTAAAACAATCTTATTGAGAAAAAAAATTGGGCCAATTAGTTTGCTCTATTTTGACTCGTGACAAAATAGAACATTTTTATTAGTCAATTGAAAAAAAAGTCAAACTTCGGTAAATTTAGTAGAGAAAAAAATATAAAAATATTTAGCGGAGAAAAAAATTATTTAATTTAACAAGTGATCATGCCACATCTTTAGTGGACAAGTGATCATGCCACATATTGTGTGGAACTCTTTTTATAAACATTTTGTGGACATAACATTTCTCTAATCTATATCTATACTACATATAATACACAAATGAATCTCTCTCCAAAAATTTCAAATGTACAAAAAATTATGGAATGTTTACAACACTTTAAAGCAAGGAATCTTCATAATTACAACAAATAAAGCATTGTGTACAAGCAAAACATGCATGACACGAAATTAAGACCAAAATACATAAATACATACATTAAATAGCCTTTAAAACACCCCTAAACCTAAAGTTACAATGATTTAAAGCATTGTGTACAAGCAAAACATGCACGACACGAAATTCAGACCGAAATACAGAAATATATACGTTAAATAGCCTTTAAAACACCCCTACACCTAAATTTACAATGATTTAAACCTAAAGTACAACCCTCTATGAACACCCTCTATGAACATCTATTAGAAGCTTGACTTCGAAAACACAAAAGAAAACCTCATCATCGATCTATTAGAAGCTTGACTTATTTAAAGCGCTTATGGGGTGTTTGGGATTGCAGTGTTTGGGAAAGAAAATAAAAGGCTTGATTATTTGCGTTTCAGAAGCATCAAAACACGGTTTTGGAAAAGCAGATCCATACATGCTTTTTCAGAACGTGATTTTCCTTTCTTTGCCAATTTACCGAACTGCCCGCATCCATCTTCTTCTTTGTTCATATTAATTTAACTTTTTGCATTTCTTGTTCACCTATCTGAATATTTTGTTAGTGTGAGAAATAGATATTTTGAGAAAGACGAAAAGAGGCGGAGGCAGAACAAAAAGATGTAACCCTGATTTTAACTTCATATACTTCGTTATATCAGTATAAGCCCAGTAACAATAGATAGATTCTATAGGTCTATGTTGTAAAGCCCATTAAGTAACAAAAATATAACTCACTATAATTTCTTTTATAAATTGTAAAGCCCATTAAAGCCCATTAAGTTCAATTCCTACTAGGTGCAAACAACCTTAAGTGGCCACGCCAACCTCCTGAAAAGGGAGGGCTTCACCTGGTTTGAGTCTGTGTGGTGGTGGGTTCAATCCCCGTGGATTAGTCGGCCAAAAAGGTCAGAAACCATGGTTATCAAAAAAAAAAAAAAAAAAAAATGTCTTAGAAGTTTAGTTATAGAAAGTTAAGTTTGATTAATTCAATAATATATAATAATTTCCTTTTTGTTAATTTTACAAGGTAATTATTTATTAATTTGATTTGTCAAACACTTTGAAAACTTATTATCTGATTATTACGTTATCAAACATCATAATTAAATCCAAACACTATGTTTTATAATCACGTTTTATAACAGCTAATTATCTAATTATGCGTTTTCAAAACTCATAATCAGTTTTCAATAAGCATTCACAAACACCCCCTTAAAACACGAGCATAAAAACATAACATACGCAACTTAAAAGACCAGCATGGTTAAAATTACTCAAATATAAAATTCTCACAATCTATAAAGTTGTTGTAACGAAAAACATAAAATTAAAAGATATTTATCGCCGAAAATTTTATTACAGGGTACCCGCCGCCGCATCGCGCGGGTACCCTGCTAGTTACATATAAAGCATGAATGACTCTCTCTCCAAAATTTTAAGACTTACAAGAAATTAAGCATGATTTACAATACTTTAATGCGTCCAATTTTTAAAATTACAACAAAGTAAGCACATTGTACAACAAAATAAAGCGTAGTGTCATTTTAAGACCAAAATTCTATCAAACAACATTAATGCTATTAAAAACACCTCTTCATAAAAAATTACAACCATTTAAGCATAATGTACAATAGTTGCAACCAATTTTTAGATTTACAACAAAATAAGCATAGTGTACAACAAAATAAGGACGATGTAATTTTCAGACTTATTTTCAGACTTAAAGCATTAATGCTATTAAAGTAGTCAATGTTATTAATAACTATAATGACTAATACTTACAAGAAAAGAAACATAGTGTACAACACTTTAATGCACATAATTATCAGACGTACAAGACAAGAAGCATAGTGTACAACAAAACACCACATTAATGCTATTTAATGTAGTCAATTATTTAACTGGTCAATAAATACAATTAATACAGTTATTAAAACACCCCTTACATAAGAAATACAAATTATCAAGCATATTGTACAACCAAATTAAATATAATTTCTGCATTAAATTTCACTATTACAAATAATAAAGCACATTATACAAATATTTAAGCCCGAACGGGCAACGGGCCAATGGGCTTGAGCCCGAACGGGCGCGGACCAAACGGGCTCGAGCTTGAGCAGGCACAGGCCAACGGGTTCGAGCCCGAACGGGCACGGGCTATACGAAATTCTTGATATCCGTAAATTTATTGTCAAAAAATACATAATAAAATAAAATACATTATTCATCGAAAAATTTTATTTCAAAGTACCCGCCGCTGCAACGCGTGGGTACCCTACTAGTTTTTAACTTAAACACGTGTGAAGTATTATGGAAAAATGTCAACGGTAAAGGTAAAATAACGCTCTTTTGTAGCGGTGAGTGTTAGTACATCCGAGTTGAACATATAACTTAATTGAGTTTGCTAAACTAACAAAATACGGCATATCGCACGGGGCAGAATGTCTCGTAACCCTTGAGGCTACGCCTAACATTTTGCTATAATTAATTTTTTGGTTTTAGAAGAGTAGCTTAATTGGAAGAAACTAGAGGGGTCAAAATGATTATTTGGTAAAGATTGAGGGCCAAAATTGTAATATCAAAATCTCTGTTAGTAAAGTATTTTGAAGCTGATGAGCCCTAATGAAGAATTGAATTTAGGGGAGAAAAATGAGGGGAATTTTTATTGTGAACCGTAATTATCACACTCCTTATTTCTCAGGTTCAATTTCTTTTCATTTATTTTATTTTTAAGGGATTAATTTCTGTTCTTGATTTCATATGTTAATTATTTGATTGTGATTTTAATTGTGATTATTACATGACGTATGTATATGCTTATTTTGGTGCTAAATAAGCAGTTTCCAAAATTGACATTACTCATCTTTCACCAATCAAGAACTTTTCTCCACCCTTCTGAGACCCGACCACAACTCAAGAAACAATGATCTATCGTTTCAACCTCCTCGTCGCAATGAGGACATAACATCGAATCAAGATCCAAACCAATGTGATCAAGCCAATAACGAACTGGGATTCTACCTTGATTTAGACGCCAAATAAAAATACAAATTTTCCTTGGAATGAATTTGCACCATCTTGTTTCTTGCCATGTATTGGACCTTTGTAGAATCTTTTCATCTATTAGTTCTCTTAATCTTTTTACCGTGAAGAACCCATTTTCCTCAAGATTCCAACTCCATGTATCGGGTTGACCCACACTAGGAGCAAACGAATGAATCAACTCCATGTATTGGACCTTTATATTCTTACAAGTTTGTTTTATTATAATGAAAATGTGTTTTACAAGTTACTCGTATTCCACAAATCTAATGTTTTCATACAACTAATTTGTGCTTTGTTTGTTTTAATTTAGTCTCTTCATTATTTTTAAGGAAAAAAAAAGAAAACGACGAATGAAGTGCTTTACAATTAACATATCACAGATTTATGTCGGAGCATCTTCAATCTAGTCATATTCTCAATTTGACTTTAATTTTAGAAAGAATCTAATTTATGTTAAGTTACTTACAACGCGGGTAAGGAATGACATGAGCATATGAAACATAAAGATGCAATGACATAAATATATTTACTACACTTACGAAATCTTTTATATAATAAAAGAATTACATAATTTTAAATGTATTGCTAAAACAATATTATTGAGAAAAAAAGAGTAAGAAACTTATAACCCATTGTTTCTTACAAACTGTAAATAGCTACTTCTAACCTTTACCGATATTATGAAAAGTTATCACAAACATACATTCATCCTTAAAGAATTGAAGAATGTATATTTGATGGTCAAATAACAACGTTGGTAAGCTACACGAAATGAGTTTCGTAAACTAACAAAATACGGCACATTAAAAATATCACCTTTTATAATGAATAAAAAGAATCCCCCAACCGCAAATGCTCAGATTGACTGGTCAGCGAGGGGCCTCTTGTAGAAAATGGTCAGGGTTCATAGTCCACCTCCTGATAAGTACAGTCACTGGGACAGGTGCTCATTGCCTGGGGCCGGGTCCTTGGGGGAGGGTCCGGTTGGCATCCTTAGGATGCATAGGACCAGGGTGATCCCACCGATCTTCACCTTGTAGATAATGAATAAAAAGAAAAAGTACATCTCAAAGCAATTTATAAATTGTAATATCAAATAAAAAATGCTAAGTTTTAGAATAAGAAAAAGTTAAATAGTTTATCGGAAAACAAAAACAACTCGTAACCCTTGAGGCTACGCCTAACATTTTGCTATAATTAATTTTTTGGTTTTAGAAGCGTAACTTAATTGGAAGAAACTAGAGGGGTCAAAATGATTATTTGGTAAAGATTGAGGGCCAAAATTGTAATATCAAAATCTCTGTTAGTAAAGTATTTTGAAGCTGATGAGCCCTAATTAATTTAGGGGAGAAAAATGAGGGGAATGTTTATTGTGAACCGTAATTATCACACTCCTTATTTCTCAGGTTCAATTTCTGTTAATTTATTTTATTTTTAAGGGATTAATTTCTGTTCTTGATTTCATATGTTAATTGTCAAATAGGTGATAAGTAGAGGGTGTTTGGGATTGCTTGCTTATTTTGGTGCTAAATAAGCAGTTTCCAGGTTGGGGCATGCTTATATATATGCTTATTTTGGTGCTAAATTAGCACAGCACAAACACTATTTCTTGAAGTGCTTATTTTAATGCAGCTTATAAGTGCCAACTTATTAGCCGGAGAAATAAGCAATCCGAAACACCCCTTAACAATAGTGCCAATAGCCTTAACTTGTTTTTTGTTCTAGAAACGGTACTTGTAACTCAGTAATCTGATATACTGCTTTGCAACCTTATGTACTACATAGTTTCCTGAGGCTATGATTATGTCTACGGTTATAGGATCTCATGGGATGTTCTTTTCGCATCTAATGAACCCCATGATAGAAACTTAGTTTATACTCTGATTTGTATGGTCAAACATAGAAATTTGATATTGTTAAATTGTATTATTTTAGTCTTGTATTATTGTCAGTTCTGAAGCTGAAATGCAGCTTGATTGACCTTTAAAGTCAAACATTAGTTACAGTACTTCTTATTATAGATGGAACATCCTATAAGGCACTATGTGAAAGTTTCTGATATCGTTTTTTTACTTCGAATGGTTCAGATACTTTCTTTGGAAGAGGGGCTGCAGACAATTTTAAGCGCTGTTTTAATACTGAAGATTCAAAAGTAAAGTATAAACTAAAGTAATACAGGCTTCTAGTTATCTGTATATCTTTGAATTTTGGAAAGTTACGCTAAGTGTATTTTTATGACAGCATGGCGTATATTCATCTGTGAAAGGGACCCGATCAGGAAATCAAAGAAAAAACTTAGAGGTAAAGCACACACGTTTTCATTTTAGACAGCCAGGTTTTATGCTACATTCAGTAAGTATTTATATTATATATATATTTACAGTTCTTGTGCTATAATGATGGGAATTGATGGTTAGGGCTCATCTGATAATGAAACATCAAAGGATAATCGATGGTCAGGGCTTATTCGACTTGACAACAAATCTGAATCCACTTCCCATGACCAACCCTACGATGAATTTTCAAGTGACGTCGAGAAGATATATAGAATTTTAAGGAAATTTCATTCACGGGTTCCAAAATTGGAACTTGCTTTACAAGAATCTGGTGTTACGGTCCGCTCAGGATTAACCGAACGTGTGCTGAACCGTTGTGGTGATGCTGGAAACTTGGGATACAGGTTCTTTGCTTGGGCGTCGAAACATCCTGGTTATAGTCACAACCATGATGTGTACAAGTCGATGATTAAAAGTTTGGGGAAAATGAGGCAATTTGGTGCAGTATGGGCTCTTATCGATGAAATGAGGAGAGAAAACCCACAACTTATAACCCCTCAAGTGTTCGTTGTATTAATTCGAAGATTTGCTTCAGCAAGAATGGTTAAAAAAGCAGTTGAGGTGCTAGACGAAATGCCTAAGTATGGGTGTGAGCCTGATGAGTATGTGTTCGGGTGTTTATTAGACGCATTGTGTAAAAATGGCAGTATAAAAGAAGCTGCTTTACTATTTGAAGACATGAGGGTCCGGTTTCCACCAACAATTAAACATTTCACGTCACTGTTGTACGGTTGGTGTAAAGAAGGTAAGCTTATGGAGGCTAAATTCGTTTTGGTACAGATGAGAGAGGCTGGTTTTGAACCCGACATTGTGGTTTTCAACAATTTGCTTAACGGGTATGCGGTTGCAGGGAAGATGGTGGATGCTTTTGATCTTTTACAAGAAATGAGACGAAAAGGTTGTGAACCAAATGCAACTTCTTTCACTATCTTGATACAAGCACTTTGTGGTCAAGAGAAGATGGAAACTGCAATGCAGGTGTTTTCAGATATGGAAAAACATGGATGTGAAGCGGATGTTGTTACTTACACTACTTTAATAAGCGGTTTTTGTAAATGGGGGAAAACACTAAAGGGTTATGAGCTATTAGATCACATGATACAAAAAGGGCATACTCCAAATCAGTTAACATATTTACATATATTAAATTCTCATGAAAAGAAAGATGAATTAGAGGAATGTTTAGAGCTTGTGAACGAGATGAAGAAGATTGGCTGTTATCCTGATCTTAACATTTACAATACAATTATTCGGTTAGCCTTCAAGTTAGGGGAATCTAAAGAAGGTATTCGCGTCTGGAATGAGATGGAAGCAAGTGGACTTAGTCCGGGTCTTGACAATTTTGTGAATATGATTCACGGGCTTATTGATCAAGAATGTTTAGTTGAAGCTTCTGAGTATTTTAAAGAAATGGTTGGAAGGGGTCTTTTTTCTACACCTCAGTATGGCCTTATGAAAGATCTTTTAAATTCACTATTAAGAGGTGAAAAGCTCGAATTGAGCAAAGATGTATGGAATTGTATTATTAATAAGGGGTGTGAGCTTAACGTTTATGCTTGGACGATTTGGATTCATGCACTTTTTGCAAAAGGGTATGTGAAGGAAGCGTGTTCTTATTGTTTGGACATGATGGAGGCTGATGTGATGCCTCAACCTGATACTTTTGCTAAGCTCATGAAGGGTTTGAGAAAACTGTATAATAGACAGATTGCTGCTGAGATTACTGAGAAGGTGCGACAAATGGCTGCTGAGAGAAAAATAACTTTTAAAATGTATAAAAGGCGTGGCGAGAGGGATTTGAAAGAGAAGGTTAAGGCTAAGAATGATGGTAGGAAAAGAAGGAATCGTAAACGTCAATGGGGCAGTTCGAAAGCTGGTTCTATCTGATTTTATTTGGAGTCGTGTGAGCAAAGTGTTACTGTCTTCAGCTGTAATAGCCCAATACTTAAGGTGCCCTCAACCACCCTCTTACTCCTCGTTGGCCCTTGCTGCCCTATGCGGATACGTTTTCTGGGCTTCTCAGATTGGTCTTATATGAAAGTAAAAAAAACAAAGTGAATGGATCGCTGGTTCTCATAGAGGTGAAAGACGATGAAGCAGACTGCAGAGGATCAAGAAAGATGCGTCACAGCCTTCGACTATAAGCGCAAGTGGTGGAGAGGAATGTACTTAATCGCAAATTGCAGCAGCCATAAATTGGGCACTGCAGTTGGAATGTCGCCTGCATTATCAATGAATGTTGTGTATTAAGATTGGATAAGCATAGCTTTACAAGTCTGATTAAAGTTTTGTAATATCTGAATTTTACTTTATATGACAAGATAAAATCTTCATTTCTTTTCACATTTTGTAAGACAATAATTTGTTTCGCGAAGATTATAAATGTAATAGACATTCTAACCATGGTTGTCAGGATCCCGATCTTGATCTTAGGATCTTACGATTTTACGATACTGCAAAGCAAAAACGATCCGGATCTTACATAGGATCTTTGAAAGCTTAAGATCTTATAGGATCCTGATCTTCACCATAGGATCTTAAGATCTCATCCGATCCGATCCAACTTTTCTCAGATAACAAACTTAAAAACTGCAAATTTATAGATTATTTTTGTATAAGTTAAAAAACAACATGTTAATCTTATTAAACATTTCATAACCATAATTTAGGACAACATTTCGATGAAACATTCATATAATTTTGTGTCTATGATATATAATAATTTGTAGATTTGTATAATATTACAAAAACTATTAAGAAAATGACATTATGGTAGGATCTTAAGATCCCGATCCGATCTTATGATCACGATCTTGCAAAGACGAAAACGATCCTTGATAGGATCCCGATCTTGAAAACCTTGATTCTAACCAATTGATAAAGTCGGTCCTACAAACATGCTTCAGACTACAAATGATTGACAGCGTAATAGCATGTACTTTGTGAGTTTATACTAACATAGTTACTTGTTTCTTATAGTTAGTGATATCTGGATATTACCGGGTCTTAAGTGAGTATTACTAGATTGGAAAACAGTTCTTGAAGCATAGATTGATGGAGTTTACTTCTTTATATCAAAGATATGCATACCTTGTTTGCTCATTAGTAATGATTACATCATATTATAAAATTTTAGTCTTGGAAGAAATGCGAAAACTGTAATGCATATTATCATCTGACACTTGCGAGTATATGACATGCCGTGTTGGAATTGGAAGTTTTACTATAATTGGATGCTGTTAGTTAAAATGATGTTTTGATTTTGTGAAATATTAAGATTCATTATTATATTTATATTTGTATTTTTTTTTAAAGATATAATGTTTATGAGCTCAAATGCTACTATTTACGGTGAGAAATAATAAAGCGTGTGATAATATGCTTGCAAACCAATTTATGAAATTGAGAGCATTAGTTTATTATTATTATTATTATTATTATTTAAATGTTTTTACAAGTTTCTTTTATTTTTATAAAACTTAGACTTTATACCCCTTAAACTTTATATTTAAAAAACACAACATATATCTTGTTTTAAAAATACAACTTGCATATGCACGGGATTATAAATTTCAAAATGAACGAGTTATTGTGTATGTAAATAAATAAACGTCATGTTATTCCTATTTATGAGTTTAAGTAAGGATATCCGAAACAATATTTTTAAGTTTTGGTGTTCGTGGAACTCATATGCTATTACTTATAGTAAGAAAAGAGGGAATCTTTTATATAATAAAACAAAACCTCAAGTGGGGACTTTTCCATTTCAAAAAAACTAAACCATACCTTATATAGTAATAATATTATTTAGAAAAAAAGATTATTTTCTTATTAGATAATATTTTATATTTATCCATAACACAAGTAGAAGATAAATACAAAAAATATAGATAAGATGCAATTAACAATAGGATTAAAATTTTTAAATAATTATCTTTAATAATAATAAACTATAATTAAACATCATAAATCAAACAAAACAATGATTAAATTATTTGTTTTTTAATAAATAAAAATATATGATTCAAAAAATTTAAAAAAAAACCCGCGCGTGCGCGGGCATTATAACTAGTTGCATATATATCGCTCCAAAGATTAATACTTGCATATATATATATATATATATCTTTGATACAAGTTTTTGATGCATATGATACAATAAAAAAATAAGACATGTGATACTCGTTTGTAAACCAATCGATGAAATTGAGAGCATCTTCTTTTTCTTTTTTCTTTGACCTTTATGTTCTTACAAGTTTGTTTTATTCAATGCTTATGGAACTGTATTTTACAAGTGATTTCTCAAATCCAATATTTTTCTTACACCTAATGTGTTCCTTTGTTTGTTTGTTTGTTTGTTTCATTTTAGTCTCTTCATTTTTTAAAACGAATAAAAAATAACGAAATGAAGTACTTTACAATTAACATATCACAGATTCATGTTGAGCATCTTCAATATAGTCATGTTCTCAATTTGGACTTTAATTTTAGAAAGAATCTAATTTATGTTTATTTCTTATTGGCATAATGTAATAAGGGTTTTGTTAATGTGTGCCCACTAGGCACATGATTAAGCGTAGTTAATGGAGACAAAATTTTCTTTTAAATTAAAAAATGCATTTAATGAATATTTATTAATCTCTAAAATTACCTTAATTAATCATTATTTTGATATTAATTAACTCCAACATTCCTTATATATATATAGCTAAACAAGTGCCTAGTGGGCACAAGTTTTAGCAAAACCCATGTAACAATAGCAAATAGCAACCGAGAGTAGAGATTGTGATTATATGACTATTTGCAAAATATGATAAACAAAACTTTTAACAAAAACCATTTTCACACAATACTTCAAAATTATTGATGTTCAAAGTACATAAGTGAATGAATAAGGATGAACCTAAAACAAAAAAGACAAAATTACATACATCCCCATTTAAACTTCATTAATTGCATATATCCTCAACAAAAGTTTAAAATAACAAATATACCCAATTTAACCTATTAAACTCATTTGGTACAAACATGTTAGAATATGACTATTTTACCCTTTCCTTTAGTTAACATTTTGTTTTTTCTACAAATATGTATAAAAGTGTTCTTTTATTTTTAATCTTGATCTGAAACCAAGAGTTCACAATCCAAACCAATTTAATGCTGGATCGATGGCCAAACACAACAATGAATTAAACAAGAACTAACCGAATTGCCTCTTGGGCAAATCTTTATAACTTGTAATCAAATAACTAAAAGTCTGCCAAAAACCCTAAAACCCCAACCTTATAAGTCTACCCAAACAAAAGGAAATAAAATCCTTAACAAATATGGAAAAGGAAACGAATAAAAAAGTGTTGAACAAAACTCGAAAATTAGAAAAATGCCATTTTCGGCCCATAACCAGTTCCGAGCTCGTTCCCTGCATCATCCTCCCCTTCTTCGGAAAGACTCGACCTCGAGTCAGTCTCGTCTTCACTATCTCCCTTGTAAGGTGACAAATCAGCAACGTTGAACGTAGCAGAAACATTATAATGACTCGGAAGCTCAATTTTGTAAGCATTTTCATTAATCTTCTTAAGTACCCGAAATGGACCATCAGCTCGGGGCTTGAGTTTCCCAAAACGACCAGCCGGAAACCTCTCCTTACGCAAATGGATCCACACCAGATCACCTTCCTTGTACACAACCTGTTTGCGGTGTTTATTTGCCCGATCCTTGTATTGATTATTATGGTGAATAATCTGCTCTCTAACTTTCTGATGTAACTCTTTAATCTGCGTAGACTGGTCATTTGCATCTACATTTACGGGTTCAATCATAGGAATAGGTGCTAAATCAAGAGGTGTGATGGGGTTGCGTCCATACACAATCTCGAACGGACTTTTGCCAGTAGTACGGTTACGTGACCTGTTAAACGCAAACTCAGCATGTGGAAGAGTGAGATCCCACTGCTTAGGACTTTTACCAATCAAGCTTCTTAGAAGATTACCCAAACTCCTATTAGTTACCTCGGTTTGGCCGTCGGTTTGTGGGTGATAAGAGCTACTAAATTGCAGCTTAGAACCCATTCTCGTCCACAAAGTACGCCAAAAGTGACTAACAAATTTCACATCACGATCAGAAGTTATAGTCTTAGGAACACCGTGAAGCTTAACAATCTCAGAAAAATAAAGTTTAGCCACTTGACTCGCATCAAAAGTCTTCGAACAAGGAACAAAATGAGCCATTTTAGAAAACCGATCGACTACCACCATCACTGAATCTTTATTGCGTTGAGTACGAGGTAAACCCAACACGAAATCAAGACTAACATCTTCCCAAGGAGCCGTGGGTACTGATAAAGGAGTGTACAAACCAGCATTACTCCCGTGAGTCTTAGCAATATGACAAATCCGACACCTCTCCAGAATACGATTAACATCTCTCTCCATTCGAGGCCAATAAAATTGATCTCGAATAAGAGCCAATGTCTTATCACGCCCAAAGTGACCAGCAAGACCTCCTGAATGACTCTCCAATATAATCGCCTCGCGTAAAGAACTTAAAGGAACACACAACCGTGCACCTTTAAACAAATAACCATCGTGCTTGGAGAATTGTTGGTATGGTCCCGTTGCGCACTTACTCCAAACATCCTTAAAATCGGGATCATCTCGATAAAGATCTCGAAATGTATCAAAACCACACACACGTACATGCATAGTAGAAACCAAAGAATGTCGACGACTAAGCGCATCAGCGACTCGATTTTGTGATCCGGCCTTGTGCTTGATGATAAAAGAGAAGGCCTGGAGGAACTCTACCCATTTAGCATGTCGGGGTTTAAGCTTGTGTTGCCCGTGAATATATTTCAGCGACTCATGATCAGAAAACAAAACAAATTCAGCGGGTAACAAATAATGCCGCCAATTATCCAGGCTACGAACAATTGCATAAAACTCTTTATCGTATGTCGAATACTTGCGACGAGCATCACTTAACTTCTCACTAAAGAATGCTATAGGCCGTTGGTTTTGACTTAGAACACCACCAATGCCAACACCCGATGCATCACACTCAACCTGAAAAATGTCATTAAAATTCGGTAAAGCTAATATAGGAGCTTGTGTTACCTTAATTTTCAGAAGTTCAAATGCCTTGGCAGCCTCATCAGTCCATGAAAAACGCCCTCCTTTCATACACTCGGTAACAGGTGCTATAACGGTGCTAAAACTCTTAATAAAACGACGATAAAAGGAGGCCAACCCATGAAAACTTCGAATGTCGTGTATCGTAGTCGGAGTTGGCCAGTTAATAATTGCCTCAATCTTAGAATTATCCATCTTGATCCCGTTACCAGAAACAACAAATCCTAAGAAAGTCACCTCATGAACGAGAAAATGACACTTTTTTCTGTTAGCATATAATTTTTGCTCCCGCAACACAGAAAATACTTGACGAAGGTGAGACAAATGATGGTCCATAGTTTTGCTAAAGATTAGAATGTCGTCAAAATAAACAACGACAAAATGACCAATAAAAGGTTTAAACACCTGATTCATTAGTCGCATGAACGTACTCGGCGCATTAGATAAACCAAAGGGCATGACCATCCATTCATATAACCCGTCTCGTGTCTTGAATGCTGTCTTCCACTCATCCCCGGGCCTCATCCGAATCTGATGATAACCACTCCTAAGATCGATCTTTGAGAAAACTCTTGCACCATGTAATTGGTCAAGTAAATCATCAAAACGCGGAATAGGGAATCTATACTTGATTGTTATCTTATTAACGGCACGACTATCAATACACATCCGAAAAGCCCCACCATGTTTAGGAACCAATAAAGCGGGTACTGCACATGGACTCATACTTTCTCTTATTAATCCTTTCTGAAGTAATTCCGTCACCTGTCTATGTAACTCCTCATACTCCTTAGGGTTCATTCGATATGCAGGTTTGTTAGGAATCGAAGAACCTGGAATAAAGTCAATACAATGTTGTATATCCCGCATCATGGGCAATCCAGGCGGAATTTCCTCAGGCATTACATCAGCAAACTCACTCAATAAGGGCTGAACTTTAATTGGAACTAAATCAGCTAACTCATTTTCCTCTTCAACCACCAAGACGAACACAAATGGACTGGTCTTTACCACATCTTCAAATTTAGCTCGTTTAAGGAAAAGAGCAGGTTCATCTTCCTTGGATCCCCTTGTATCAAGTGGAACCAATGTGATATGCACGCCGTCCTTTCGGAAACTGTACGTATTATGAAAGCCATCGTGTTTAGTCTTCCGATCAAACTGCCATGGTCTACCTAAGAGGATGTGACACGCATCCATAGGGATAACCTCGCACCAAACCTCATCATTATATTTTTTTCCTATTGAAAATTGCACCAAACACCGCTTACTAACTTTAACAACATTCCCCTTCTTCAACCACGTCAACTGATACGGCTCGGGATGGTTTTCTGCCTTCAGACCCAAATTTTCAACCATCTCAGTTGAGACCACGTTTTCACAACTTCCCCCATCAATAATCATGTTACAAACCTTACCTTTAGCCGTACACTTGGTGCGAAAAATGCTGTTACGAAGCCAAGAATTATTATCAATTGATTGAGAGGCCGCAACATTCAAAACTCTCTGAATTACTAACGCTTCTCCATGATCAGCATACACCACTTCCTCATTATTAATCAACTCGTCACCTTCCCCGTCGGTGTCATAAACGGGTTCTATTTCCTCGTCTACAATTGTAACTATTTTCTGATTTGGACAATCTCTTGCATAGTGACCCAATCCTTGACATTTAAAACAACGAGGTGCTCGAATATGATTTCCAGTTACAGAACTACTAGTGGCGGGTTCAATTTTACCTTTAGCCGCTATAGTAGGTGTGGATTTTGAAACAGGGGTAAACCGACCCACACTCGTCTTCCCTTTAATTTTATTCTGTTGTTTTTCGACTTTTAACGCTAATCGACAAACATCAGAGTATGTCAAATATTGTTGCAGGTTCACAACATCAGAAATCTCGGGTCGAAGACACCCTAGAAACCTTGCAACAACCTGTTCATCCTCCTCATTCGCATCACAACGCATTCGCAGCCTATCAAACTCATTAATGAGTTCTTCAACTGTTAATGTGCGTTGAGACAAGTTATGATAATCCAGAAAAGCTTCCTGTCTATGATTATCAGGCAAGAACTTTGCTTTTAACAACTTTTTCATCTTTTCCCATGTCACAACTTTGGATTTCCCAGCTAAAGCACGTTGCTTCTTTACATGATCCCACCACAATGAAGCATGTTTTCGAAGCCTGATAGCGACTAGTTTAAGATGTTCAGGTATGTCTTTCAAATCAAAGACACGTTCAACAGTACTTAACCAATCAATAAAATCATCAGGATGTACCTTACCCGAGAATTCAGGAATTTCAACCTTCATTCCAATACCTCGTAATGGATCATCGCGATAACCACCACGAACATCTGGACGATACCTTCCAAAGGGATTTTCATCCTCGTAGGGTTCCCATGTGTGATCTGATTCAGTAGTCTCTTCCTGCTGGAGTAGTTCTAGTTCTTGAATCCTCTGTCTAAGGCGATCAATCTCTATGTCGCGTGGATTGGGATCGTTGCCTCGTTCGGCGTTTCTACGAGCACCACCCCCACGGGGTCTTCCGCGACGAACATGTTCGGCCATTAGTACCTAGCAGCTCCGATACCAAATAATGCCGGATCGATGGCCAAACACACAACAATGAATTAAACAAGAACTAAACGAATTGCCTCTTGGGCAAATCTTTATAACTTGAAATCAAATAACTAAAAGTCTGCCAAAAACCCTAAAACCCCAACCTTTTAAGTCCACCCAAACAAAAGGAAATAAAATCCTTAACAAATATGGAAAAGGAAAAAAAATAAAAAAGTGCTAAACAAAACTCGAAAATTAGAAAAACGCCATTTTCGGCCCCTAAACAGCTCCGAGGTCGTTCCCTGCATCATATATGATCGTGCACCATACTGGATTGACGAACCCTTAGAATCAGAGGGCCCTATTAGCTAACGTAGGTTTCTTATTCTGGACTTAATTGTGAAGATTAACCGTATCAGTCATCATCGATGGTGTATGATCAAGGGTTGAGCAAGAATTTTATACTCAAACTTTAGAATTATAACAAGTATCGTCCAAAAGTGAATCTTTTGTTCTTTTAATCCATGATTCAACCTACAAACATAATTATCAAGAACTAAGATAAAGCAGAAAAGAATAGTTTGACAAGTAAATATGTTTTGATGTTATATCGGATCGTTTAAGTTATTCATATCTAAATTTTTATCAAGATAAAGATAGTAATGAGTGGTGCTAATTTCTAAGAACATTAACTTATGGGCTAAATAATTATTTAATGAAGTGGGCTGAATAGGGGTGAATGGTGATCCAACATCAACTAGTCATCTACTATGATTCTATTTTTATTTTTTTATTTTTTTTTAAGTAAAGATTGTTTTACGTTATGGCTAAACTTTTAATGACTCATAGTCTCATATAATGGTCTCATGTATGTATGCGGACTACATGATCCAACTTTTTGCTAAGTGTTACTCTAAATTTAATAGGGTTAATGGCATGTAATAGCTACATACTTTCCCACTTGTGTCATTATCAGGTACCAACCCAAAATATTACAAGAATACCCATCAAACTTTATAAATTTTTTCCATTATCATACTTTTGCTTACGTGGCACACAACAATGAATTAAACAAGAACTAAACGAATTGCCTCTTGGGCAAATCTTTATAACTTGTAATCAAATAACTAAAAGTCTGCCAAAAACCCTAAAACCCCAACCTTTTAAGTCCACCCAAACAAAAGGAAATAAAATCCTTAACAAATATGGAAAAGGAAACAAATAAAAAAGTGCTAAACAAAACTCGAAAATTAGAAAAACGCCATTTTCGGCCCCTAAACAACTCCGAGGTCGTTCCCTGCATCATTTTACATATGGAACAAATAATACCAAACAAAGTGGGCGAAACAAATAGGGGATGTGAATGCGTATTGAGAAAAAGGATCTAGATAATGCATCTGTGAAGTTTTGGTTAACAAACATCAATTTGTTTTCGATGTTTGTTCGATAGGGCAATACAAACTCTGATTATAGTCGCCTTTTGTATTCAAATTTTTTGATAGAGTTAAAAATAAATAAAAATAAAAAATAAAATGCACAACTAAATTAATCCATTTTGAGTTAACAACTTAATAATCAACAACGCTAGTAGAGCCCATTCATAAAGTTGAATTCAAGATCAACTTATTTTCAGAAATTTCTTGGATCAATTAGAATGTAAGATTATTATACACTTGAGTAGTGATTAGGGTGGTGGCATCGTGCCAAAAATTCGCTCGGCATGGATCGGTGATGCTCGACATCACATAACCTCTCGATCGGCATGATACCAGCGGCAAGAAGATCGGTATGTCACACCGATTCGGTGTGAATTTTTTTTTTGACCGTTGCATTTAATATTCGAACGTTGGGTTGATATTGCCAAGATTTATCATTTCCAAATTCAAAAAAAAAAAAAAAAAAACTTTAGGCATGGTTAGGCATCACATTGCCACTAAAACTATATAATTAGGCATGATTAGGCATGAAATTACTTGGCTTAATTCTATTGGCTAATTACATATTAGTATTAGGCATGGTTAGGCAACATTGCCACCACCCTTAGGAGACTTAAATCATGTGTCTAAAGATGTATGTAAGCCTGTGTGGCATTATCCTAATGGCTGCAACCATGAGACTCACTTTTTCACAAACCATCAAGATCATGCCACACATGTTTAGGCACATCTTTAAGCACACAATTAAGGGCGCGTTTAGTAATGGAAAATTTTTCCTAGTTTTCATTTTTCAGTTTTCTGGAGAATGCGGGAGCTATTCTTTCTCTAGAGAACACTTGAAAACATGTTTAGATGGAGTTTTCTAAAATGGAAAACCTATGGAGAACTCATAAATGGAGTTTTCCAAAACTTAGTTATAAACTTGGAAAACAACTTTTCCATTTTTCCTATAAAATTTTTGGAAAAAACTCAATTTGAACGTGTTTTCTATTTTCTTAGGTTTTCTTGGAAAATTTTTCTGAAAAACCTCCTTACTAAACGCGCCCTAAACTTCTCAATCATTTTCCTATACACTTCAAGTCCAAACAAAAAAAAAAATATGGGCCGCAAATGCTTGTGTATTTTTGTTTTTCTATAAAACCATCTGGTCCAATTTTTAGTCAACTTTAACAAAACAAGAGTTCTGTTTTAACTTTTATTGATTAATCAAATAGCTTTAGATCGTGTTAAAAAATTTTACCCTATAACTTGGGCTATTATTTTCTTTGATTGTTGATTAAATTTATCATTAAGTGAATAACCATATCAAATAAGAAATAACCCAAATCCTTAATATGATTTTTGGGCTTCTAGTTGAGTTTTGTGCTTTCTAGTTAAACCCAGGCATTGGAGTATATGAGTATATGACCATGTAGGTTGGGCTCTGGACAAAATAAAAGCCCAATGGTCTATCTATCGCGAGCCATGAGGAGTTGAGGACTAGTATACTTTGTAAAAGGTTGGTTTTTGACTTCTTGTTTAGCCATTTAGGTTGTCTAATTTTTATGATTTTTTCTGCAAGTTTAAAAGTCACTTTCTTTTTTGCATCTAATAACAAAGCCTTATTTTTTTTCCCACTAACTTCTTGTAAATCTTATGAGTTTCTAATAAAGTAATATTTATAATAAAATAAATAAATAAATAAATAATAATAATAATAATAATAATAATAATAATAATAATAATAATAATAATAATAATAAGCCTTATTTTTCTCTAATTAATGGGCTGAATAAAACCGAACCTACTAAAGTGTAAGATGAGCCTAAAAATGATGCCCCTTCCCTAAAGTTGCCTTGGGCTGTCGCCCACCTGGCCCAACACTAAACATGACCTGGTGCTCAACTAATATTGTAGTTTTGTAACATGATTTATATGACGCCTACATCACATTATTAGCAAACACACTGCACATTTTTTTTTCAACGAAACTTGAACTAATAACCCGAAGGTTGAAGCACTTTATTACACCCGAAAAACTTGCTAGATCATCCGCCCGAGTAAAACAAATCAATAAAGTCTAAGAGCACATGGTATGATAGGTCATAAGATGCGTTATTGGCCTATGGCACGACCCTTTTTTTTTCTTTTAGTTACAACGGTCGAATATGGGATTAGGAAAGACTTGTCGGAAATCGCCAGTTGGCTTGGTCCGACCAAGAAAGGCATGGGACTCTTTGGGCATTTGGATCCTTCCTCTCGACAAAACTGAAAAGAAAAAAAAGAAAGAATCCACACATCACAAGAAATTGAGAGTTTCTAGTAATAGTAGTTTATAAAAAAGACGTTAAGTAGCCTTTTTCTGAAAAAAAAAATAAAAAATAAAAAATAAAAAATTACTCACTTTTTAACTTTTAAAAATCCTATAAATACCAATTAAATCTTCTAATTTTTACACAATTTTACCTACACATCTCAACAATACTTCTCTTTATTTCTACCTCGAACTCACAAAAATGAATTCCGATCAATCTTCATGGATCAATCATATGCTCTCCAACCCATAAAATCAAATATCAAATTCATCATCTTCATCTAATCTAAACACACCATCATCCACAAATTTCATTACCTCAAATTCCAACCAACTTCCGTCATTTGGTACGTCGTACCAAATCTCACACCAATTTACCAACTTTAACCCATTTGCTACACCCGAGTAGCTTCAACTATTCGCCAACAATCCCAACAACCGACAAAGAACGAAAGTCAAAAAGTCAACAATCTTCAAACTCATTAGCTACTTCTTCTTCTTCACAAGAAATGTTGCAACAACAACTCGTTTTATACCGTGAGGCGAAGATGAAAGAAATACAAAAAACAAGGCTAAGGCGATGGTGCAATTAATCAAATGCTTAAACAAGGAACGAGGACATGAAGATGCTTGCGGACCGAGGGGATGGATCCGATAGAAAAGGCTATTACCGAAGAGGCCTAACGTGAAATTCGAGCCAAATATTATTCCCAAAACTAGTTTAGTTCATGTACTTTTATTTTTATTTTTTTTATTTTATTAATGAAATTTTAATTGTAGCTTAATTTGTGTTTTATTTGAATAAATGGCAAAAAAATATTGTAGGGTCCGAGGCGCCCTATAACTTGAGTGATGAGGGATTTGTGATTAAGATATTGAAAAAAACTACGATGACAAAACTTTTTTATATAACATCGTCAGATAACACCAACCGTAATTATTGCTCTTATCAACCTTATGTATCTTACCTTAGTGTTAGTGATTGTTTTAACGTAAGAATGATATCTAGAGAATCTTGCAATGCTACCAAATTAAAATTATTTTTAAATGACATTTTGTTTGATTATGGATTTTAAACATATGGTGACAAAAAGTCAAAATTGACACATTGAATCGAGTCATATCTGATTCATCTTTTAGCTGCCCCCTTTCCATATCAATCTAAATCGTTGTTGTATGGACTCCAACAATAATTTACATAATTATCAAAAAAAAAAAAAAAAAAAAGAAAAGAAAAACAAAAGAAAAACAAAAATTTACATGCCTCTACTTTGTAGATATTTTACACTTGTGATATATGGTGTGTAGTTAAATAATCTTCATGGCTACAGGTTTTAAAGTAAATTTTTACTATACATGAAATGAACCAAATTTTGATTATTCTCTATTTTTACTAGAGGTAGCAAAATGAGCGGGATGGGACTGGGGGGTAACGGGTTACTTTTTAAACTGGGTGAAAAGTTTAAACTGGGTGAAAAGCTTTCTCTAGTCACCCGTTAGTAGCCAGTTTTCAGGAAAGGAATTTGATGATCATCTAAAACCCTCTTTTAGTATCCATTAAGTTCCACCCTTAGCACAAAAGAAAAAAGAAACATTCCATTAACTAAAATGATTTTTAGATGACAAGATGGAACAAAATACATACGTAGAGTAAGTTATAACATCCAGTAATAGCTATTATGAACCAAACTATTTTTTACGTGCAAGTAAATGATACATTATTGATATTATGATGCGGATAAATATATGTATGAGGTTTATATATATTTCTGTTTGATCAACTTGCAGGTCCAGGTACAACTCCAGGTAGAGGAGAGGGATTAATGGTGGTTCCATTTCTGCAGTTCTCATTAACCAGTATTCTTTTTGTTATTGTTTTTGGTTCTCGTTTGTTTTGACGAAAACGAACCATTTCAATCGATTATGCTCAATGAATATGCATTTTCAAACAACTTGCAATGCACAGCAGACATAATGGTAAGAAATCTGACAATGCTGAATACTGCATTTCCAATCATGATGGTGTTGGTTATTAACAAAAAAAACAATATCATCACTCTCAATCTCTCATATCAACCTCAACGGCTCACCTGAACCTAGCTATTTCCATTTGTCAGTTTCAGTTGTTTTATATGCATCATTTGTAGTTGGTTATGGTTAGACGACCATACTTACACTTACACTGCTACTACTCTTCCTATTACTCTTGAGCCCTCCTGCTATCTTCCTCAACTTCGTCGTGACTCAACTGTCAAACAGAATCATAAACCATATATGACGTTAATAATTAATTACACATTAAGATTACGAAAATATATTTGTTACCACTCAATTATTTATACCTGCTCAAACATATGGACCATCCTCGTGTACTGCTCCTCGGCTTGAGGTTGACGAGCCATTGACTTCACCCTGGCCAATGCTTTTTCCACCCCTGCATACTTCTGTTTTTGACCTATTTGAAGAAAATCATACTCTCCTGCTCTTATGCTATTAACCCCCACACTGGTTAACTCTGGCCGGAAGCCTCTCAACCCATGGCTCTTTCGTCTCCAACGCAGTATTGCTTTCTCCACTATCCCAACAGACCATACTACCTTTTTATAATGCTTACGAACTTGATGCCCACGATAATGCGCCTGCCAAAAATACTAACATCCATATTTATAATGTTAAAAATGAGTAGGCACAGCATTAAAAAATCTCCATAGTTTACCTGAATTTTCACAATACGCTCACGAATCTTTTTAAAGTCATTCTTCCCTTTCCACCCCAGATACTTTTGCTGGATCCTTGATGCAGCAACATGCAAATAATCTTCATAGTGACTTGATTTCTGGACCTTATGTGAACAACAGGCAAGGGCAACAACTTGCTCTGCATCCGCAAATTCATTGATAGCTGTCGTAACCTTTCTTTGACGAAAGGTGCGAGCCCTAAACCCATCCTGTATAAGAGCAGCAGCAAGCGCTGATCTTCTCACGGCTGCTACTGCAAGTGACTCCTGTTCCTCCTCTCTACTTCTGGAACCATTCTTGTGCTTCCCAGACAATGCTGAGGGGTGACTCATTAGATCCTCCTCTGCCAAGTATCCAGCGATCCCTTTATAACCATTAAATGAGGCCAAATCGGATGCCGTTTGTCCACCGGGATTTAACGGTGTTGGATCATCAACAGCACCCGCAAACGCACCCAACTTCACCAGTGCAATTACTGTTTCTTCTCTGCAAAATAAACAAAAAAATAACAACGTTTTAATACAAGTACATGATGCTCTCTCAGTTAGCCAATGTGTTGTGACAGACCTGCCATAAAGCGATGCCCAGTGGAGAGCGGTCCTTCCATGTGCGTCTCTGAAATTGGGACTCATTCCAGCAGCAACAACTGGACTGATGGCCCACTCATAGCCAAGAGCAGCCACCAAATGAATAATGCCTTGCCCTCTTTCATCCAACATGCGCAATCCTTGACACCCTTCATGGGCCTCATAAAGTAGCTGATCATAAAGTTTATCTTTCAGCAAATTCTGTATCAGCAACTCCTGACAATTCCCTTTAAACACCTCTGTGATTCTTTTCCAACACCNTTCTGGACCTTATGTGAACAACAGGCAAGGGCAACAACTTGCTCTGCATCCGCAAATTCATTGATAGCTGTCGTAACCTTTCTTTGACGAAAGGTGCGAGCCCTAAACCCATCCTGTATAAGAGCAGCAGCAAGCGCTGATCTTCTCACGGCTGCTACTGCAAGTGACTCCTGTTCCTCCTCTCTACTTCTGGAACCATTCTTGTGCTTCCCAGACAATGCTGAGGGGTGACTCATTAGATCCTCCTCTGCCAAGTATCCAGCGATCCCTTTATAACCATTAAATGAGGCCAAATCGGATGCCGTTTGTCCACCGGGATTTAACGGTGTTGGATCATCAACAGCACCCGCAAACGCACCCAACTTCACCAGTGCAATTACTGTTTCTTCTCTGCAAAATAAACAAAAAAATAACAACGTTTTAATACAAGTACATGATGCTCTCTCAGTTAGCCAATGTGTTGTGACAGACCTGCCATAAAGCGATGCCCAGTGGAGAGCGGTCCTTCCATGTGCGTCTCTGAAATTGGGACTCATTCCAGCAGCAACAACTGGACTGATGGCCCACTCATAGCCAAGAGCAGCCACCAAATGAATAATGCCTTGCCCTCTTTCATCCAACATGCGCAATCCTTGACACCCTTCATGGGCCTCATAAAGTAGCTGATCATAAAGTTTATCTTTCAGCAAATTCTGTATCAGCAACTCCTGACAATTCCCTTTAAACACCTCTGTGATTCTTTTCCAACACCTTTCTTTGTCAGCTAAGAGCGAATGAAATAAATCTTTCAGCTTGCATTTTTCACAATTCACCACTGAGCAGCCTGACCATTTCCATTCAGCACCCGAAGATAACAATTTTGAAAGTCGAATCAATAAACCAAACTCATCTTCACCACAAGTTGCATTTGCTGCTGCTATCGTTGATGGCTTTTGAACATACTCAAACTCACGAACCTCACTACAAGCTATTCTGTTGTTGGAAGTGATGTAGAATGGAACACGCCCTGCACCACACAGAGGAACTTGACATCGAATGGCATTCTCCGTCACAAATTCAGCCACCACTTCCGTCTCACCAAACATGCAACACCATTTACTACCGGTAATTCGATTCTTGTCACCCAAAAAATTACCTGTTATTAACACCTGAAGGAATAATGTATGTAAAGTGGTTAAACCTTTGTAGTGTTGAACAAGACCCAAACTAATCTTTTTATTTCTCAAAACAGTACCACATTATAGTATTTTCAAATAGAAACAAAGAAGGAAGCAGGAATTGATACCTTTGTTTCTGTTCCTGAATAAGCCCAATCTGGCGCAAAGTCACATATACTAAAGAGCTGCTCTTTGGCAAGAGAAGGGCCAACTGAATCCATATTCAACTGTATATGATGTGATAAACTTGACACTTCAGTTTGATCTTTTTCCATTTCAAGTGCATCCCAATAGTTGCCAGAGTTGGATGCCATGAGGGAATCCTCACAGTCTCCGCCCATTTCTTTATCCATCCACCTTCCAAAGCTGTCTACCTTTTTCAGTTCTCCGCCAGCCTCATCATTTTTGGATGCGTATATTGCTTCAGTACCAGCACGGAGCTGCTTTCAAAATGGTATTAACAAAAGACCATAAAAATACCCAAGGCCTTTGGTCTAGTGGTATCTGGTATGTGAGCTGCCCACCAACCTAAAGGTTGTGGGTTCAAGCCTCGCTGGAGGCATTTGTGAGATAGGTGGTATATACGGTGTGAAAAAATTACCGTTCCAAAAAAAAAAAAAAAAAAAAAGAGGACTATAAAAACATGCATGAAACAGGATGACAAGTTACCTGTTCTGCTGCAGGAAACAACCCATTCCCAGAGCTGAAGAAGTCTTGAGAATGGCTGTCAGCATCTAGCCTAGCATCTGTTAGCTTGTGAGACAGAAAATCAGCTGTAGTTATATTTTTCAAAGATCCATGGATGCTGGTCCACATAGATGAACAAGGATCGGGGCTAATAGTAACTTCAGGGATCTCTGCACCATAACAACACCCAATACATGTGATTCCAACACCACGAATTCCTAGGAAAAAATATCAAGTACAAGCCATATAATGACTGACATTCTATCCATTACGTCAATTTTCTTCTTTTTTTTATCTTATGGAGTATGCGGTAAGACTAACAGTGACATCGTTTGTAACAATTTGTATTCAATCAATTTGCTTCTTTGGTATCAACAGCTTTGTAACATTCCATTCCATGTCAGTTGTGTTTGCTTGATTGAAGATTACTAACAACATCCTAGAGGAGTTCTGATTAGTTTATTGGTTGTCCTTTGGATCAATCCATTTAGAAATTAAGAATTCTGAAAGCTTCAATTAAGTCTCATAGTTCATCTTCTCCAACGATTCTTGAGTGGTACAGGAACAAGTGTCTATATAAGTTATGCTTACCGCTTATTGACTGCTCAAGAGAATAAGTCCCAACGTCAGATGAAGTCATCAACTGTTGGTTCCTTTGGACTAAATCATGTGAAGGATGTTGTGTTTGGTCAGGTGCGATGGTTTGTTCATTGCTTTGAAGCAGATTCGGTGGATCTACACTTAGCACACGAGGGACACCTAACTTGCAACCCTGTGCATCATAAATAAAAAAATGACAATTAGTAGAAAGCACAAGTGTCTCAATATCATGAAGTAAGGTTTTAGGTAACGTACCTCTTTAACGTCCCTATAATGCACAAGGACAATATTCTCCAACTTCCTAATACATGGACATATCAAGTAAGAACAAAAACTCGGAAATCTTAAGGTTTAAATAAACTTAGAAGGCTCACTTATCAAGCAACCAATAGCATCGTCTCTGAAAGTTCTCATTGTCCTCTCCATGGACATAATAGCAATGGAGAACTTCCACACTCCCTACCTATAAAATGCAAATGGCATGAAACATTTGCAACTCTAAGGGGGTGTTTGTTTAAGCTTATTTAGGGGGCTTATGAGCTTATATTGTAAAAAAGAGAACATTTTACTGTTTGGATAAGCCTATAAGCTTGGGCTTGAGAGCTTATTTCTGTAGATTTTCATAAGCTCCTTCTTTGTGGCTTATTTGAGAGGGCTTGGGATTATTTTACTTTTTCATTATACTACATGCATAAGCCAATCAAACACCTTAGCTTACTAGCTTATAATCATAAGCTAATACAAACACTCATCAAGAGCTTATGAGTTTAATGCATTATAAGCGATAAGCCGCTAATTATTAATAAGCTTAAGCCCAGAAAATAGTCTTAAACAAACAACCCTATTTCCTGAAAACTATTTTGATCTTCAAAACAAGCGCATTTCATCAAGAGTCATACCATGTCCGTGTCCATGCAAAAGGTAGTCGACATACCTTTAATTTTTCATGAGCTTCTTTCACACCCTTTCCATCCTTCTTCCTCCAGTTATGACCATCCTTACGAAAATATCTTAGTTGTTTCCGATCATACAGGTATAAAGAGCCAGCTATCATCAAACAAAGTAAGAATGTTTAGTAATTATTCTATGTGGAAGAATTTGCTAGCCAGCAAAGCTCATGCAAACGAGTTTAGTATAAAATGAGGTTTGTGATTATGATTGACGCAAATGGAGGTAGCAAAGCAATGTAATACCTGGTGGCCTGCAAGCAGGAGTAGGTGTTAGTTCAAACTTGTCATAGTTAGTCAAAATTTCACAAATTTCAGCAGGACGCAACCAACGATGTAGCGCCTCTTGCTGTATTTGATTTAGGCCTGCCAACATCCCAACTTTTACATGTTTAACATTTAAAAGGACTGCAATAACATGTGTACAACTTCGAATGTAATAAGAGATTAACATAAAGACCTACCAAGTACAACATCCCAAAGACAACCTACTTTTGTAAAAAATGAATAATACACCATACGTCCCAAAAAAATTCAAGAATTTCAATACTGTTATAGTTGCTTGCAACTTTTAAACAGCTATCGTTACAAAAATATCTTTCGGCCTAAAACATTCGCCCTACCTTGTCTTTTTGCATGGTACTCTAGAAATATGCCAGCTAGTTAAACACTTGTAGTATTAAACAAATTGATGTTTCCGGTTGAACAGTACATATAAATAGGGATGAAAGAGTGATAAGAATGATAAGTTATACATGAAAGCGAATGCCAAAGATGGAAACAAAATGATGAAAATATACTCTCGGTCCCTCTTAGCCACAATAATAAGAGGGTGTTCGGGATTGCTTATATATTTCCACTTAGTAGGAGATAATCAGTTTGAATAATCCAAATTGCTTCCGCTTATTTTAGGAGTTCTCAATAAGACGGTGATACATGCCTATTTCAAAGTACTTATCTCATATACAACTAAAATTACCTTTATACTATCTATAAGCTATTGTAAACCATTTATATCTCCAACCTCTTTTGGCCTTAAAATCCATCCAAACATATCCTATACCACCATCTTTTTTCACCCAATAATAACGCGGCACGTCACCTTCTTCACTATCACTTACACCACAACCCATTCTACACCACCATAGTCTAAAATCATCAACCCTTGTCAAATCCACTAACAATTATTCGTGCCGCAAATGCATTAGAATGAAAATTTCTAAAAAAATATTTTTACAGGACTTAATGCTTTTTTACAAGCAAATCCAAACACTAGTTCCTGAAGTACTCGTTTTAGATACTTATAACTACTTATCTGCAGCTGTGTTTGGCAACATGCTTTTTGGGGTGTTTAAGAGCGTTTACCATCTGGATTTTGTTTAAACGCTCCTATTTGAACCACTAACAAAAGAATCTCTTAGCTATTACGTCATTTTACACTTTATAATCAGTTAATCACATATACAACTACGTTACCAAATGCTTTTACCAAACAAACAAACGCTAACATCACTCGCTACTAGTTTTGCAAAACATAGCCGAATTACCACATAAACCCTAAAATAAGCTCTATACAGTTTCCAAACACCTCTGACATGTCAAATACAAATTATTAACCACCTAAACACTAAAACGACTCGATAGCGAATCATTACTTGCGCAATTCTACATGTGATGATCATAAATTCATAACTTAGTCTAACAACAAGAAAACCGAAATACGAAAAACGATAGCGAAAAAAAACAGATAAAAGAAAAAGAAATGACCTAATAAGAGTTGATGATTCGCAATGTTCGTCTTCTCAACAGCATCAGCCATCGCTTGATCATCAAGAACTAAACAAAACACATCATCATCATCATAGGTAACATGATAATTATAATAAGCATATTTTTATTTAAAAAAAAAAAAAAAAAAAGTTTACCGGTGACTGAGGGTTATTAGTGTACGGTGAATGAGTGTCAGTTAGACTGTATTTATATATTTGTTGAGTTGGGTGTAAGAGAGAGAAAGAGAGAGAAAGTATTGGATTAAAAAAAAGAAGAATTGAAGAGAGGGATTTTGGTAATGACGTGGCGTTGGTGCCAACTGGAGTTCGGACTTGGATGACGCCCCGTCGATACAATCCAATTTATTTTTTCTATGTTCTTTTATTTGTTTAAAGTTTAAACAGAATTGCTAAATTTAAAAAAAATAATAATAATAATAATAAAAAAAAATGGCATTATTTGATAATTTGGTTATAGTTTTTTTTCTCTCTTCTTTATTAAGTCAATCAAAATAATTTCAACTCATTTTGCGGATGTGTTTTGTGAAAGTTTTTTTGAGGTCTAGCAACTTTTTTTTTCTTTTGGTAACCATGATTTCTAACATTTTGGTCGACTAATCCACGGGGTTTGAACCCACCGCCACACAGACTCAAATCAGGTAAAATCCTCCCTTTTCAGAAGGTTAGCGTGGCCACTTAAGCAATTCTCTTGTTTAAAAAGATAAATGAATGAAGTTACCTTGTTTAGATACGAGTCAAGCCGCTAAATCAGATCAGTTTCAAGAGTTCGGGTGCGTTTGAAAAATAAGTGAGCGTTAGCTGTAAGTAATAGCTGTGAGCAGTAGCTGTATTTTTTATAAAAACGTTTGGTAACGTAGTTGTAGTTGTAATTATAACAGCTCTTAAATGTTCAATGCTCCTAAATGCTACTTTATGAAGCGTTGGAAAAGGAGCATTTCAGAGAGTGAACTACTCACTGATTATTCAGTTTAGTCATTAGAGAGTTAATTACTCTCTGATTATTCAGTGAGTGAGTAGTGAGTGAATTAGGCTATTTTCTGTTTAAATACTTGTCAAGGACAATTGGGTCGAAATCTGACCCAACAAGAGACTTCTCCATGCTAAATCCATCAAAACTTTAGTTTATGTGAGTTATTGCTATAATAGCAAAGACTCGTTATATTACAAAGTTTTTAGAAATTTATCTCTTTATTTTTTAGTTTACATTTCTTTTGTATTCATCATTGTCTTGAGAAATAAAGCAAAAAATAGAGTTTTATGTAAGTATCCTTTTAAACTATTTACTATATAACTATTGCTTAAAACATTATTTTTAACATTTTCGTTTCTCAAAAGTTGACAAGCTAATGGTTCCCTCCAATATGAGTTAAGCCCATTATGCCTCCCTCTACCACGTAGGTATCACCACTTTTGGCACATGTTTGGTGGTGCACACCACCAAACCGAAGTTAGTTGTTTTTGTGTGTGTGGATACTGGATGTACTGCGGGGGTTTACTTGTGTTCTAGTGGGGGTGCATTTGTGTGCCCTAGGCCTTAGTGGTTCCCGCTACGGATTTTAGTGGTTGGTTTAGTGACAGGAGTAAAAGTTAATGCGACGGTGGTGGTGAATTTGACAATCATTACATCTAGCCTTATTTGATATGCAATTATAACTTTTATTTATTTATGTTTATATCAATATAAAACTTATTCATAAGTTAAATTATTAAAACGTCTATCACAAACTTTTATTTTCTCAAACATAATCGCGTATTAAAACACCATTTGCAAAGCGTGTTTGTACGAATTCATTCATATAAATATTGAAAAGCCCTAAGTTAATATTTTCAGTCTTAACAACTTCTAGAAATTTGATCTTATGAATCAAATAAGTTATAAGCTCAACCTATAAGTAGCTTATGAACTTTTTAAGGCTAATAAAAATAAGCTTACAAACAAGCAGTGTTAGATCAGTTGGAAAACCCTTCTCCTTTGGACACAAAAGTTGAGGGCTTAATCCTCACTCTCTGTAAAAAGGCCGGGCAAAAAGACCGAAAGTCCTCTAGAAACAGCCTTCTTACCGTCTGATAAAAGTAAGACTGTCTACATTTCACTCGGGTTAAAGTTGAATTTTAAAAAGAGTAAATTACACTGTTCATCCCTATACTTCCCCAGATTTCATACGACATCCAAAAGCGCTGATTTTTTTCTTTTTCATCCAAAATCAAGATTTTATTACGCCGCTAGTCCAAAATCCTGATGGTCGTTAAATTTCTCAGTTAAGTCGGTCTCACGTGCATCCCACACGAGGGCAGTTTGGTCCCAACGTATTTTTTTGTCTTTTTCCACTGTGATTTGCACTAGCACTGTAGCAAATTATATCTTTTGTACTTTGATTTATTTTTTGAAGTTACTTTTCGTACTTAAATATTCTTATTTATTTTATTTTATATTTCTTTATAGGACACTGATGAACTCAAATAAGTACACTTTTATATCATCATTTATCCTATCTAATTTACCTGTTTTATTATATTACGTATGAGAATTGGTGCATTTACGTTTACTTTAGTGATTCTCAGGTAAAAACAGGAAATATGTGAAACTTGTCGATTTTGGACTAATTATGGAGCAAAACAAGCGAGATGTCAAAAGTCTACTGAAATCCAGAAGATGCGCCGTATCTCACTCAACAGATACAACGCAATATCATACTTAGATGAATTCGAAGACCATTGCCTGACTTTGAAGAATGCGCCGCATGCCATTTTGACATGCGTCGCATATGAAACTTTGGTCAAAGAAGAAGATCAAGCTCGTTCTACTCCAGATACGCCGCATTACACTTCCAACATGCGGCGTATCACTATCAAGATTTCACCAGATACAATCCAAGACTGTTAAAGAACATGCGCCGCATACAAAGATCAAGTTATGCCGCATCTGAAGACGGTGTACGAATATTCCAGAATATATTAATCTTGGACCCCACGCGAAGTTAAGTCGATGCGCCGCATCTATTCATTCTATGCGCCGCATCGATCCCTCAGACAGAAACTATAAATACCCCAAGGCTGCATACGAATTAAAGAGACCAAATACAAAAACCTAAAGTCGATTCCAGCCGAGCAGAAGCATAAGACACACCAGGAAAGAAGATACGAGAGCTATAAGAAGGTCCTGCATGTATTTAATTCATTAAGTAGTTTTGTTTTATTGTATTAGTACGCTTTAATTCATCAGGATTGATGGGCTTGTGTCATGTGACTACGGAAGATCATGCGCTCCCCTTAAAATTGCTTTCCCATTAATTAAAGTTTATATGTTGATGTCTTTGGTGACTTTTATTAGTGCATTGATAACCTATGTGTCTAGCTGAGTCTTGTATTTGGTCGCCATGCCCCTTCCTCGCCTACTTTATCTAACGTCTTTAGAAAAGCAGGATAGACATAAGTAATCATTAAGGATTTACTCGCCGATAAGATTAGAGCCAACGAGAAAGGGTTAATTATATACTTCATATAAAACTAGCAATAAAACAAGTGACAAACTACTTAATCATAAGGAAAGGTCTTCTTATTGTTTCAAGTATTTATCTGTGTACGTGCTTGCTATTCGCTGAATCGTGTAAATTAGTTTAGTTTAGTAATTAGTTACAACCAAAACCGTGCCAGTCTCTCAGGCTGAACCCCCCCCCCCCTTTATGTTAGATTAGGTTGTACAAGTAACTTAGGTTGTAAAACTAACTTAGATATTAAAATACTGATTAGAATAATTAGATAATNAGGATAGACATAAGTAATCATTAAGGGTTTACTCGCCGATAAGATTAGAGCCAACGAGAAAGGGTTAATTATATACTTCATATAAAACTAGCAATAAAACAAGTGACAAACTACTTAATCATAAGGACAGGTCTTCTTATTGTCTCAAGTATTTATCTGTGTACGTGCTTGCTATTCGCTGAATCGTGTAATTAGTTTAGTTTAGTAATTAGTTACAACCAAAACCGTGCCAGTCTCTCAGGCTGAACCCCCCCCCCCCTTTATGTTAGATTAGGTTGTACAGTAACTTAGGTTGTAAAACTAACTTAGATATTAAAATACTGATTAGAATAATTAGATAATACGTTCCACTCTTAGTGATCGACACTCTACTTACCATTATATTCATACTGACCGGGTACACTGCTCGTTAAGTGTGTGTGTTATTGATAAGTCGGCTAAATATAAATTTAAAACTTGAGTAGGCATTAATACTGCTAAACCGCAACGACACGCACGCGTATCAAGTTTTTTTGGCGCCGCTGCCGGGGAGTGACTTGTTATTATCTATTAATTTGAAAGTATTTTAATTAGATTCTAACCACTAACTTTGTTGTATATTAGATAGATTGCATTCATTGTATAATTTGCATATTTACTGTTTTTGTGTGTTTATTTTTTGTTTTTGTGTGTTTTTATTTTTATTTTTCTGTATTTTTTTCTGCTTACTGCTGTCGTTGTATTGTGCTGATACAAACGATACAGCGCATCTGTTTTCACAGATACGGCGTATTGCGTTTAATTTTTATAAAATACAACGAGTTTAATAAATTCGAATACGACGCATCTTTCACCAAGATACGGCGTATTCTGTTTTTAATAAGAAATTTTTCTAAACCCTAACGCCATACGACGCATCTGTTTTATCAGATGCGGCGTATTTACTTTTAAAAATTAAAAACAGTTTTTCGAATTATTAAACATAAGCGACGCATTGATTTTTATCGATACGGCGCATCCACTAAAAATCAAAAATCTTAAATTTTGAAACGTAACGAAAATACGGCGCATTAGCTTCTGTTAATACGACGCATTTAATTTTAATAAATTTAATCAATTTTTGATAAATAAAATTGATACGGCGCATTCTAATTCATAAGCGGCGTATCTGTTTTCTGAATAAAAGTCTGATTTAATTTTAACGTAATAAGATACGCGTATCCGGTTATGGATACGGCGCATCGATTGCAGATATCAGCAACTTTTATTTTTCTTATTCCCGAACGGAAAATATTCTAACCTACCCTTACTCTAGGAAGTTTTTACTTTGAAATCTCCCTGTTTTTTAATTTGCAGGTACAATGTTCGATATTTTCCCCAACTGGTTCGGAAGATCACAAAGAAACCTTACCATGGAAGAGTTTGCACTACTAATCGCTCAAGCAAATGAAAAAGAACATCACGAAGCAAGAAATTTTATTAATGAATTCAAGGGTAGTCATGAGCTGTTACTAAAGGAACAAAACAACATGATTAATGGATTGGCAATTGAAGTGCACCAATTGTCAACTGTGCTTAACAAGGTTCTTTTTATAAAACACGACTTGAAAGGGATTACAACTAGAGGCGGAAAATCAACCTTTCAAATCGGAGAGACACCCGAGGATAACAACACAAGCAAAATTTCCCCTGAATCTATACCATCTGAACAAGAGCAACCAAATGAGGCTAATCCAGAACCTGTGGCTAGAAAAGAACCTTCTGTAGAACTCAAACGATCAACACTTCCTTTTCCACATAGGATGAGAAAGGAAAAAGAAGATGCCTATCAAAGAAAGTTCTTGGAAAATCTCAAGCAGCTGCAACTAAGCATACCATTCATGGAAGCCCTGGTGCAAATGCCAAAATATGCCAAATACCTGAAGAGTTTGCTTACAAACAAGTCCAAACTTGAGGAAGCTTGCACTGTTATAATGGGAGAAAGAAGCTCAGCAGCATTGCTCAACAAACTTCCATCGAAAGAAAAAGATCTAGGGAGTTTCACTATTCCTTGTCAAATTAAAAATTTACATATTGAAAATGCTTTAGCCGACCTAGGAGCTAGTATAAGTCTTATGCCATCTTCCATGTATGAAAAATTAGGCTTTGGCGAACCAAAACCTACTAGGATGTGCTTAGAGCTAGCTGATAGGTCTATACAATACCCATTAGGAATAGCTGAAAACATTTTGATAAAAGTTTATAAATTTGAATTACCAATTGACTTCGTTATCCTCGATATGCCCGAAAATTCTAGAACTCCTATAATATTAGGACGACCATTTTTAGCCACTGCTAGGGCCATGATTGATGTTTTTAATAAAAAGATAACTCTTACCATAGGGAAAGATGAGGTTGAATTTAATATGGAACAATATATGAGTAAAACTAATTCTGAAGATGATGAATGCTATAATATCGATGTTTCTGATGACACGATTAATCAATTTACTCAGAAATTGTTAAAAAGTAATTTGCTTGTTTCTTTTCTGCTTAGAAATTTAGAAAATACAATTGCTATAGAAGATCAAGTTGATGAGAGTACTATTAATTATAATTTCGCTGCTGATTCTGCTGTTTGTAACGCCATACGGCGCATCGAAAATAACGATGCGGCGCATTTATCTGATGACAGCAGCAATATAATTAAGGAACAAGTTTATTCCGCTAGTGCTAAAGAAATTGATGTTAAACCTGTACTTAAGGATCTCCCTTCTACTTTAGAATATGCTTATTTAAATGGGAATACTAATTCACCCGTTATTATTACATCTGACTTAACGCCAAAAGAAAAAGAATACCTTTTGCAGGTACTGTATAAACGAAGAGGAGCATTAGCGTGGAAAATGTCTGATATCAAAGGAATTAGCCCGTCATTCTGCACCCATAAAATCCTTATGGAAGACGAATTCAAACCGACTATCCAACCACAAAGGCGTTTGAATCCAAAAGTCCAAGATGTGGTGAAAAATGAAATTGTGAAATTACTTGACTCTGGGCTTATCTACCCAATTTCTGACAGCTCACGGGTTAGTCCTATCCACGTCGTACCTAAAAAAGGAGGAATGACGGTAGTACTTAATGACGATAATGAGCTAATTCCCTCAAGAACTGTTACCGGATGGAGAGTTTGCATTGACTACCGCAAACTCAATGATGCTACGCGAAAAGATCACTTCCCTCTTCTATTCATTGATCAAATGTTAGAAAGACTATCAGGATATGATTATTATTGTTTTTTAGATGGTTTTTCAGGTTTCTTCCAAATACCCATTGCCCCCGAGGATCAAGAGAAGATGACTTTCACCTGCCCTTATGGAACATTCGCCNCAATGATGCTACGCGAAAAGATCACTTCCCTCTTCTATTCATTGATCAAATGTTAGAAAGACTATCAGGATATGATTATTATTGTTTTTTAGATGGTTTTTCAGGTTTCTTCCAAATACCCATTGCCCCCGAGGATCAAGAGAAGATGACTTTCACCTGCCCTTATGGAACATTCGCCTATAGGAGGATGCCGTTCGGACTATGCAACGCACCTGCTACTTTCCAACGTTGTATGACGGCTATCTTCCATGATATGGTAGAAGAATTTATGGAAGTCTTCATGAATGACTTATCTGTTCAATAAACAGGATGCCAAGCCAAGGCTTATTAGGTGGGTTTTATTGCTCCAAGGATTCGATATTGAGATTAAAGATAAAAAGGGTGCTGAGAATCTAGTTGCTGACCACTTATCTAGACTTGAAAACCCAGATTTGGAGGTACTTTACGAAGAGGAAATTGTTGATGACTTCCCCGATGAGAACCTTATGATGGTAAAAATTAAGGGCAATGATGATACACCATGGTATGCCGATTATGTAAACTTTATTGTTGCAAATGAAATTCCAAAAGGGCTAACATCCGACGAGAAAAGAAGGTTTCTAACTCGCGCTAGTGAGTATATTTGGGGTGAACCTTATGCATTTAGATTATGTCCTGACAATATTATACGAAGATGCGTAGATAGAGATGATGTCCCAGCAATATTGGCACATTGCCATTCAGGACCAACGGGGGGACATCATGGTGCAGTTGTTACAAAAAGGAAAATCCTTGATGCAGGATTTCATTGGCCCACTATCCTAGATGATGCAAAGGATTATATAAAAGGATGTGATGCGTGTCAACGATCCGGAAATATCACGTCAAGAAACGAAATGCCGCAAAATTATATCCATGTGTGCGAAGTTTTCGACATACGGGGACTGGACTTCATGGGACCGTTTCCTGAATCTAAAGGTAATAAGTATATTTTGGTAGCTGTTGATTACGTATCTAAATGGGTCGAAGCACAAGCGTTACCGACTAATGACAGCAAGGTAGTGCTTAAATTTTTGCAAAGTTTGTTCGCTAGGTTTGGAGTTCCTAAGGCATTGATTAGTGATAGAGGAACACACTTTTGTAATCACCACCTGGGAAGAGCTTTGCAACATTATGGAGTATATCATAGGGTTTCCACTGCATACCATCCTCAATCCAATGGACAAACTGAAGTAACCAATAGGGCTATAAAACGCATTTTAGAAAAAACTACTGGATATAATCCAAAAGCGTGGTCTGACAAGTTAAATGATGCGTTATGGGCATTTCGTACAGCCTATAAGATGCCAACGGGATGCACTCCGTTTCGTCTTGTATATGGGAAAGCATGCCACCTACCGGTAGAAATAGAACAAAGTGCGTATTGGGCTTTGAAGCAATGTAACATGGATATGGAAGCAGCGACAAGGAACCGTTTCATGGAGCTTAATGAACTCTACGAACTAAGAGATGAGGCCTACAGAAACACTAAGATCTACAAAGAAAGAACTAAAAGATGGCATGACTCGAGGTTACGTGGGGATAAAGAGTTTACTATTGGAGAAAAAGTGCTACTATTCAATTCTCGACTTAAGATGTATCCAGGTAAACTTAAATCAAGATGGACGGGTCCGTATATTGTCAAGAAAGTGTATCCATATAGGACTATTGAAATATGCGACAAAAATGGTTATATATTCAAAGTGAACGGGCAACGAGTTAAAAAGTACTTTGATAATAAAATCAAGGATACTGAGGAAGAAGTGGTGGAGTTTGAACCCGAAGTATTGGAATAAGGAGCTGAACGTGTGTCTAACTTGAAGACTCTGGAATAAAGAAAAGTGCTGACCGGGAGACAACCCGGAATTTTTTATTTTCTGTTTCAGTCGAGTCTGTCAGACCTGCAGTAGATGCGGTGCATCTCCATCATAGGATGCGACGCATCACCTGCACTGGTCATATCTTATTTTTCTGCAATTTTTTATTTTTATCTTTGAAACTTTCTGTCAGTTTATTTAATGCGGCACATCCCTGTTTAAAGGATACGACGCATCTTTTATTCTGATTCGTATTAATTGCAGGCTCGATACGGCGTATCTTCTTCCATAAGATACGGCGCATCGACTGACCTGATGATTTTCAATTTTATTTTTAGGTTCTTATTTTTACTAACTACTAATGTATTCTGCAAGATTGAACCTTCTTAGCTCAGGTGTGTTAAAGTCATTATGGTATTATAGTTTCCTGCACTTTTTGTGGATACATCATATTCGAAGCTTAAAAGCCTACATCCACAAAAAAGTTGATTTTTGCTCGCAAAAGCACAATGGAGGATCATACCGAGCAAATCTCAGGGAAGTTTTTCTGTTCTAATTCTTTTATTTTCCAAATTTTCAACCTTAGAGACGAACAACGAGGACGTTGTTCAACTTAAGTGGGGGGATGGAGAATTAGAACACTTACTTGTCCTTAACTTTTTCAAAATATGCTTAAAATGCGCTTAATATATCAAAATTTTAAAAATTTTTTAGCATGTTTTGTTAAAGTCTAAATTACATAACCGCACACATAACTTTATTCTTTCAAAGATATTAAAACTTTAGTGTGCCGGTGACTTGTAAACTTTAGAACTTGGCCTGTATACTACTCGAGACCACCATAATGAGTATTATCGACATAATTGGAGTGACTTGTCTAACTTGGTAAATTTCTAGGATTACACCCAAAAAGCCTTTAATGTTATGTGTTATTAACTAACTACACTGGTTAGTTAACCCCCGTATAAACCCTTTGTTTACTCTCACTTTTAGAGTAAGATACCCCTAGAAAAACCCTCAGAGCCATTCCTTTCGTTTCTTACACCTTTGTTATAATGTTTCGTTACACCCTTACACCTTAGCCTACCCTGTAGATTAAAATCCGTGGTTAATTGCTTTAGGCAAAGTGTGTTTCCTTACATTACCTGTGTTCGCGTGCGTAATTCATTATCTTTGGTTAGGTCGGGAAATTGCACAATGCAATTGGTATGAAAAGTACATATTGTATATTTTTAGTTTATTTTTCGTGTGTTTACTACTTTCACTATTACAGTTATTTCTGAAAGTATGAAAAGTATGGAAAAATTATCCGGAAAAATCGTGATAGAAAAAGTTGTGAAATTTTACACATATATGTTGATGTCAAAAAAAAATCGAAAAAAGGGAAAAAAAAAAAGAAAAGAAAAGAAAAAGGAAAAGTTGGAAGCATGTTTTAACCAACTTATGTATAGTTTTGTATTAAGTGAGAGATATCACCACTATTTGTTGTTGTATATTATATTTATAGATTGAATGGGAGTTGGCCGTTATGGGAACGCCAACTAAGGTTATTCTTTGTTTAAGATGTTATTGAGTATAATTCGTGTCTACCTAAAGCGTGTGTTTCAAGTGTTAAAGCGTGAGTTATTCAATAATATGAGTGTTATTCATGGGATGGTTGGGAAAGTAATTAACCACACTTAGGATTTTAATTCTATTTGCTTTGTTTATTTATATTTTTACACCAATTTATATCCCAAATATTACCCATACCCTATATCATTCTTCATCCAAGCCTTTGATTTATTGAGATTAGGGATTTGAGCAATCTTAAGTATCGTAGTCATGGATTCGGCTATGTATTTATGATTTTGTCGCCCTTTTTGATATATTATTATTGGTAAAGATTACTTGGTCCTATCTTTAGCCTATTTGAGTTAAGGAATTGAGCAATTGCGAGTATCGTGTTCGTGGATTCAATCATGTATTCGTGATTTTGTCGCTTTTTTCTGGAATATGAGATCGATAGAGATTAAAAAGAATGATCATCCCTTAAACCTCATAACCCTTTTTACCGCTTTAGACTTGTTACTCCTTAGCTTTAGTGGGGGAGATGTGTATACTTGTCAAGCCTATGATAGAATATTCGCCACGACTGAGCAACTAAACGATTTAGAATTGTTTTACATTGAAATATTATTTTGGTTTCTACTTCGTTAAGTGTTTAGTTGTGTGATTATGACATAAAACGAATACGTGCTTAATGATAAAAATCCTTCGGGACATATTTTCATATGATTAATTCTAAGGTTTACTTGGGGACAAGTAAAGTTCAAGTGGGGGATATTTGATGAACTCAAATAAGTACACTTTTATACCATCATTTATCCTATCTAATTTACCTGTTTTATTATATTATGTATGAGAATTGGTGCATTTACATTTACTTTAGTGATTCACATGTAAAAACAGGAAATATGTGAAACTTGGCGATTTTGGACTAATTATGGAGCAAAACAAGCGAGATGTGAAAAGTCTACTGAAATCCAGAAGATGCGCCATATCTCACTCAACAGATACGACGCAATATCATACTTAGATGAATTCGAAGACCATTGCCTGACTTTGAAGAATGCGCCGCATGCCATTCTGACATGCGTCGCATATGAAACTTTGGTCAAAGAAGAAGATCAAGCTCGTTCTACTCCAGATACGCCGCATTACACTTCCAACATACGGCGTATCACTATCAAGATTTCACCAGATACAATCCAAGACTGTTAAAGAACATGCGCCGCATACAAAGATCAAGTTACGCCGCATCTGAAGACGGTGTACGAATATTCCAGAATATATTAATCTTGGACCCCACGCGAAGTTAAGTCGATGCGCCGCATCTATTCATTCTATGCGCCGCATCGATCCCTCAGACAGAAACTATAAATACCCCAAGGCTGCATACGAATTAAAGAGACCAAATACAAAAACCTAAAGTCGATTCCAGCCGAGCAAAAGCATAAGACACACCAGGAAAGAAGATACGAGAGCTGTAAGAAGGTCCTGCATGTATTTAATTCATTAAGTAGTTTTTTTTATTGTATTAGTACGCTTCAATTCATCAGGATTGATGGGCTTGTGTCATGTGACTATGGAAGATCATGCGCACCCCTTAAAATTGTTTTCCCATTAATTAAAGTTTATATGTTGATGTCTTTGGTGACTTTTATTAGTGCATTGATAACCTCTGTGTCTAGCTGAGTCTTGTATTGGGTCGCCATGCCCCTTTCTCGCCTACTTTATCTAACGTCTTTAGAAAAGCAGGATAGACATAAGTAATCATTAAGGGTTTACTCGTCGATAAGATTAGAGCCAACGAGAAAGGGTTAATTATATACACTTCATATAAAACTAGCAATAAAACAAGTGACAAACTACTTAATCATAAGGACAGGTCTTCTTATTGTCTCAATTGTCTATTTGTGTACGTGCTTGCTATTCGCTGAATCGTGTAGATTAGTTAAGTTTAGTAATTAGTTACAACCAAAACCGTGCCAGTCTCTCAGGCTGAACCCCCCCCCCCTTTATGTTATATTAGGTTGTACATGTAACTTAGGTTGTAAAACTAACTTAGATATTAAAATACTGATTAGAATAATTAGATAATACGTTCCACTCTTAGTGATCGACACTCTACTTACCATTATATTCATACTGACTGGGTACACTGCTCGTTAAGTGTGTGTGTTATTGATAAGTCGGCTAAATATAAATTTAAAACTTGAGTAGGCATTAATACTGCTAAACCGCAACGACACGCACGCGCATCAGACACCAAAGCTGTAAATCTGTCATACTCATTGTTAGTAACACTATTTCTACCTAACTATACATTTCATTTTGCATTTAATACATTTATTTATTTACTATTAACGTTTTTATTATTAATCACTTTTTGATAGAACAAGAAAAAAAAATGTTCCAATGTTATTAATAATAACTTTTTGATGCATACATCCTACACAGGTTACAAACTTACAATCATGCCTGCTTAAGGAAACTTATGATGACCTACTTCAAGTGTCACAAGAGCCACAAAGGCCTGCTCTTTCATTTAGCCAGTTGCAAAATTCATTACATTACACTTTGTAATACCTCGTAATTTCCCATGTCATTTATTAATGCTAAACATCGATTTATTTTAAACATATGATAATGAAGCCATTTTTGTAGGCCAATTTTTTTTTTTTTTTGATATAAATTATCACCCGTGTCACCGATAAATACTTTTGAATGTTACCCGAAGCATGGGGATCACCCAATGCATGAGATAGTTACCCGGTATCACCGATTGTCACTCTTGGCCATCACCCAACGAGTTTAATACGAGTGACTCCCACTTGCGAAGCGAAACCTAAATATGAACGAACGATATGTGATATATAGATGAGAACTATTATTATACGATCTATATTTATATATAAGTATACGTACGTATAAAGATCACCGACGAATCTCTTATATATATTTTATTACCAAATCAACGCCGACATGTTATCAAACGAACCCGAGCCTACCTTTTATATTTATATTATTTTTGGACTGGGTCTACGATATTCACCAAGCCCATCGGGCTAATTCCTTTTCTTTCTTCCATTTGTTTTGGGCCAAGAACACCCCAAAGCCCAACCCGTATTCTTTTTATTTTCTTGGGCCACGACCACCCTAAGCCCACTCGACTCACTTCTCTCTTTCTTGGGCCACTGCTTGGACAAGCCCACCACAAACCAAACACAACCTTAGTTATAGAATTCTTTCATTTCAATTTTTGTTTTGCTTGTCACGACTCGAACTCGACTCCACAAAGCAAATTCGAATTTCATTTCACTTACCTTTCCTTGTTCCTTGTTCGACACCCAGTAAACTCAGCTCACAAACACAAACATACGACACTACGTTAACATTTTTCAAACCTTCGATTTCCTTTCTTTGTTTCCCTTTTACTCGACAACACTCCACACCTCTTTTCTCTTTTCCTTCTTGCGTGAAAGACTAACCCAACACCAACATTTAGCCACCCTAAGTCCCTAAGCTAATCAATAAACTAATCCTAACACCATGCCACCCTTTACAAAACCACATTGTCCAAGGGATAATGTGTCTTTGACTAACCAACAATACATCACATGTTATTCCCATATGTCATAAAATATTCTACTAAGGACATGGTCACATGCTCTTACTTCACAAACCTCTCTTACACTACACATAAACAAGTCCAAAGTATCATTATAGCCCTCACCATCTCCCTAAGTCGATAAGACTAATCCAAGCATGCCTCTTGACTAGATATCAAATCGAATGAGACCTAACCAAAGGGATTTGACCATGTTTTCATTTCGAAAGGACTTCTCATGCATGCTTTCTAAGCTACTTTAAAATAATCCAAGGGCCATGCCTTCTTTCTCTATATAACCCTTCGAAAACACTCACACCTCACCACACTCAAAAGCATTCAAATCACAAGTTAAAAACACTTCATCTTTTTCTTCCTTGCTCACTGCCGAGAGCTCAAGAGGTTCACACAAAGTTTTTGGGTCAAGTAAAAGTATATTGGGTTATATTACATGGGTTAACAAATTCGAAAGGGGTTTCTCCAAGTCTTTCTTGCTCGAACACCTTTCACGCCACTCGACCACTTCACCACCCTTGAGGTGTTGTAAGTTTACTCAATCCTATTTCTTTCCTTTCATTATTTATTTTAGTTTTGCATGCATACACTCGTTAACACATAGACTAGAACACTTAAAGATGTAAAAACGCAATAATGTACAAACTCACTCGACACCTATAGAAAAGGGCTCGTTGTTTCTTTTCTAAGCGTACAACCTATATATATTTTTCGACCAACTAATCCTTTGAACCAAGCTAAACCAAGATAAGTCGACATGCAAGGAAAAGTCGCACGCCACATTTAATCGAGCCAAGCTATTGCTTCCCTCGACTGTTTATTCTAAAAAATCTTTTAAACTGAATTGGCCCAAAGCTGGGAACGCCCAACTGTTCTTAAAAAGATTTTCGGTTTGAAATTAAAAAGATTTTCAAAAATGTTTTTAAATTTTATAAAACTATTTTATAAAATGTTATAAGATAAAATGAGTAACTTTATAAAAATAAAAGTTAAGCTTCTCAAAACTATGTTTTGGACGTTATTTTGAAAAAATTTTCTTTAAGGTAAAGGTGTAAAACTGTGAAAAATTTCGGATAATAATGACAACTTATGATGTTTTAAATAAACTTGCGGAGGGTTAGAAACTTTAAATAATCAAAACTTAAAAATAAAGTATTAAAATAGAATGTTTTTGGATTAAAAATGTGAATCCTACTTTTAACACAAGCGTTTAAATTGTAACGTTTCTCAAAGTAAAGCGGATAAAACGTTGAGAATAATATTTTTACATTAAACCTTTTCAACATACTTGCATCAGGTAAAATTAGCTAGTGAAAGCAAGAACCTCGGGTCGTAGTCCCAACGAGGGTGTGAAATGGATCTCGCGTTCAAAACCGTGAGTTATGTGATTGAATGTTTAAAGGATGATTTGTGTTTTTTTGTTTAACAGCTATGAAACTTTGCTTTAAAAAATTAACAAAAGTAAAAACGTATTTAGAGAAACTAGAGGGGGATAAATGGTAAAAGGAAAATCACTGAAAACTTATAAAGAAATCAAGAGCTGAAGGAAGAAGGATTAAACAAAATAAAGAAAGAAAAAACTAAATAGTAAAATGATTTTTTGGGGTTTTTAGGTTAATTAATAAAAAGAAAAGTGTAAAGCTTTAGAAAGAAAAGGAAAACTAGTACCGATAAGAAATAAACTAGGTTAAAAGATTTTAAAGAAAATTCGACGGAGTAACGTTTAAATGAAATAAAGAAAACCTCACTCGAAGAACGATGGAGTGGTTTGAAAAAGAAGAGTCTAACTCGACTTGCTGAAAGCAAATAAGAAATGAAGATAAGAAAATAAGACTCGATCAACACGATCAAGACCTTTTAATTACACACAAGATCATACTCGCGATGAAATCTAATCCATACTGCAAAACCCCTGTACTCGCTACAACCCAAAATTATGATGAAACTCGCAAAGGGACTTCCAAAACTCGCGAAGACTGGACTCCATACTCGCGTATCTTGTAAAACCGGATACTCGCTATAAGGATCTACCAAACTCGCTAACATAAAGACTCCATACTCGCTATTAGTGAGAAAGACGTTATTACTCGCCTTAGGATTCCAAAGTTAAACTCGCAATCAAAAGATAGCTACTCGCTGCGACTTCATCGAACCTCATACTCGCAAGGTTACACCCATACTCGCAAATAGACAAAACAAAAACGATACTAGCAGAAACTCTTGAAATCAAACCGCCTAACCCTAATGTAGAGGTACTGAATTATTCTCTACGTGAACACAGATTAAAACTAAGAACCAAAACTAATAAAAGCTTAAAGAAAACAAGTGCAAAAGATAAATAAGCTCGTAAATTAAAGCCTCAATAGCCAGAGCGACTAGCAACAAGCCTAGACCATGATCTTATTCGAATAGACCATGCAAAGGTTGAAAGAAATTAATAAAAGCTTGTTATAAAAGACAATTAAATGTAAAACTTGTAAAGATTAAGCAATAAAGATTAAAGACAATAAGACATAAGTAAATTTAAGACAGTTAAAAAATTAAAAGCTGCATTAATAAAACTTACATTGAAATTAAGACAAAGTAAAAATAAAATGTTAAGACATAAAGAAAATGACAGACTAGCTTCTAAAATGAAGCTAAGGTGTTGTTTAAAGGATTCCAGAAGGTGGAGTCCTTTTATACATCTAGCCCCCTTTACTCTAATTGTTCCATGAAAGGTAAACACATAAGCTTTCATCTTACAACACTACTAAACGTTATGAAAATGAAACTATAGTCCTTGATAACTTCGAGGGTAGTAGTGTTGACGTTTCTTCCAAAGGTCTTCAAAGATGTGAAAAGTGATCTCCCTCGCGTCGAATTTGGTGAGCTTATTGTGATAATTAGCTTTGAACTTCGATTAAGCATCTCTTTCGTTTTCTCGAGCCTTTAAGATAACTTTGTCGATCACGGGCTTTACTTAAGCAAAATTTCATCTTCGGGCTTCAATTTTAACTCTTTCCAAATCTCGTGTGTTTAGGCTTCTTTTTTGGTTGGTTTTCAGTGGCATTTATGCAATATCCATTTCCTGCCACAGTCACAAACACAAAAACACTATATCTTTGGCGTTTAACGTTAGTTTTTGGTCTTATACACACTTAAACTAAGGTCAAAAGTATGTGTAAAATAACACATACCACATATATACTTTTAAAATAATTATATACAAATATACTTTATATATATTATTAAACTTAAATAAATTATACTACGAATAAAAATATTTAAAGTAAATATTTTTATTAACGATATAACGTCCCCAAATAATTAAACGATAAATGAAAACGTTATCGTGTCGAGAACATAAAATAACTATGTCAAGTTATTTTAGATATTTCAAATACAACGAGATCGATATCATCATACTTAATAAGTGAAACACGACATTCATACAACGAATTGAATCGCCGATAATAATATATATATCACATTGACTTAGGTCGCGAGTCAGAGATCATTCATTGCTATTCGTAGCAAGTCACCGTTATTGTTTGGGTACTATCTGAGTCTTGTTCATTAATACCGAAGTTAACACCTCACAGGTGAGTTTATAGTCCCACCTTTTAAATTATTTTTAAACTCCGTGGGGAGATACATGCGATAAATTGAACACAAGTATTTTTATGTATGCGATGAATTACCTGATATTGCCTAAGTTGACCACCCGTGCAACAAGTCCCTCATATCACGAACCTTAATCACTTGCGAGTGAGCGCGAATATAGTTGGTAGATCTATCGGAATGGCAGCCCATCTCTACCAAGGTGATTACTTGGTAGGAGATGTGCTATATTCGAGGAAACATAGAAATTTTGCACATTTCTATTCACCGAGTGCCCCTTTTGTCATTTACATTCTTTGTAGTGTAGATGATTATTATTATCTTTTATGATATGTCGACGCGATGTTAAGGCTTGAGATTCGTGAGGCTTACGAGCAATATTGACACCCGATATATGTTTAAGTACATATATGTCACCTGGTTAATCAAGGCCAATCTACCTTGATTGTTTATTTCTAAAATACTTGACTTGTGTTCCACTATTTACGAATTAAACTACTATGGATTCACTCAACCTTTGTGTTGACGTTTTTAGCATGTTTATCTCAAGTAACTAAGCGGCATGATGGCACAGAGCTGGCTAAAAGGGCACACAGGACCTCCCTTTTCTATAAAATAATCATATCATTCTTTTCAAACTCACCACTCTTTTGTGAAACGTTCCATTCTTGGAAAATGTTTTGTAACTCTGAATATTTGAGTTTTCATTGAATGATATAAAACTTATCTTTTGAATTATTTTCCATGATTATGACTATGAACCTATGACGTAATTACCCCGAATTAGACTTCCGCTGCTCATAAAATTTTCGGGGTGTTACAGATTGGTACCAGAGCCATGGTTATAGAGAACCAAATGAAAAATTTTGGACTTTAACCACATGATTTTCAAAACGAAATATTTTATACCATATCATTTTGTGCCCTCCGTGCCAGCGCTTGTCGACATCATGCTTAAAGGTTTGATTTAACATGTACATGACACTGAGATTTAATTTAGCATTATGTCGATTGCATGTGTAGCACTATGTAGACTAAATGACTTATATTATTATTATGGGGATATTACAGTACCATGTCACCTCCTGTTATCATACTATCTGACAGCGATGACGCACCACCGGCATCATCCCGTATCCCTACCGTCATTTTATCTGATTCTACCTTACCTGCTTCCCCTATCCCCTCTGCCATCCCATCCGGGAACACATCTGGAGAGATCGAGCCCTTCGAGGAGAGTGATGACGCCTCGACACCTGTTGACTCGTATGCAGATGGACCACTTCACCGTCCCCTCATTGGACCCATGACACATGATCAGTATCTGTATGATTAGTACCTTCAGTCGTAGCAGTTCTTGGCTGCAGATGATTGTCCCACACCCCCTCCCAGCCATCATTCTGGATCAGAGGCCGATGACGAGTCATCCGACTCGGATTCTTCTGACACTGCTTCATCTACTCCACTACCACCCCCGCCTGCACCGGTTCGCCGGCACAAGCGTGTTCGAGTTCTTGAGCCCTTCGAACCTGAGCCTTTTATGGAGAACTTCAAATATCGCCCTAATAGTTTGTACCTTTCGTTTCACGGCTCGGAAGCGAGTCCGTAGATCACCTACTTTTGTACCACCACCACCGGTTTCCACACCACCAGTTGCTACATCACCAGTTTCCACACCACCATTGTCTCCATCGCCACCTTCTCCACTACCTGAGCCACATCCCTACATGCTACCTACTTTCACCACACCCCATTCTTCTGAGGTTTTGCCACCTATGCCACCACCTACTGTATTCTATACTCAGACCACCACAGTACCGATTCCATCTCCCACTCCATCTCATGTTTCTTCACCTCTACCTGCCACCACTGAGACTACACCATCCCCTGGTACCCATAGGAGGGTTGATGCTCGGAGATGGTCATTTCTGTTAGAGGCCATCCGTCTTTGGAGATTTATTGAGGGATCCCCGAGAGCTGAGGAGCTTGGAGAGAGTTCCACAGCTGTGCTACCGGTCACTGGAGAGCCGATGCACCATACTATCCCATTGTTAGCTGCTAGATTGGTTAGGCATGAGGATCAAATCTATGAGATTGTGAGTGCCATAGAGGAGATTTCTCTCGAGCGAGTCGAGAATATCGAGGAGGAGGTCACGAACCTCGTGGTACACCGAGTAGCTCTAGAGCAAGTATTTTAGCTGATGGGCGCTGAGATCGAGGAGGCTGTAGATACTGTCGCTGAGTTTGGTCACCGACTTGATGCTCAGAGTCAGGAGATACAGGAGTTAAGGGATATTGCTACTATGACTCAGCAGATGTTGGAGCATCAGACATAGGAGTTAGCCATAGCTAGTGCCACCGTACATACACTCGGCACTACTCTTGAGGATGTTCAGGCCAGAGAGAGGTCTAGAGATGCAGAGATGATGGGGATGATCAGGATTATCCGAGGGCTAGAGCGAAGATCAGGAGGCGCACCTGGAGCATCATAGATTTATGACGTATCACTACATGCTTAGACATCTTAACTTGCCCTGCGTGGCATTAATAATTCTGTATTGTATTGTTTTGTAACAATGTAACAATTATTAAAACCTTGTGTTGGTTACGATTTTACTGTAATGATATTAATCTATGTTGTTTTAGTTGTTTGATCTTACGTTGTACCCTTGTGAATCACCATATTGAGTTTCATTATAATTTCCATGTGTGTTGTTACATTTCGTGACGATTATTTATGAATGATATGGTTTATGATGATGTATGTATTCATGGTGTGATTGTGATGTATATTTGTGATGATCTCGACTATTATGCTATTTCTTTTGATTGAGATGAGACCGAAGACCGAAGTTTAACCCGTGCACTTGCGATTTTTATAGAATTATGGCTCCTAGGAAGACCGCACCTACCGCCACACCCACTCCAGCAATGACTCAAGCTGCTATCAGAAAGTTGATTGCTGATGGAGTTGCTGCAGCATTAGAGCAGCAGGCGAGATCAAGTAGTGAAGTCCGACCTACTGCAGAGATTGAGAGTTCCACAACTCGCAAATGCAGCTACAAAGATTTCATGGCTTGTAAGCCTGCTAACTTTAAAGGAACTGAAGAGGCAACAGAACTTGCTCGCTGGTTTGAGAGAATCNCTGCAGCATTAGAGCAGCAGGCGAGATCAAGTAGTGAAGTCCGACCTACTGCAGAGATTGAGAGTTCCACAACTCGCAAATGCAGCTACAAAGATTTCATGGCTTGTAAGCCTGCTAACTTTAAAGGAACTGAAGAGGCAACAGAACTTGCTCGCTGGTTTGAGAGAATCGAGACTGTGTTTGTGATAAGCGGATATGCTGCTGAAAAAAAAGTCTCGTTTGCTACAGGAACCTTGTTGGAAGATGCGTTATCCTGGTGGAACGCTACTGCTCAAAAGATAGGCATTGAGGAAGCCTATCAGATAACTTGGACTGACTTTAAGGAGAAGATGCTGAGAAAGTACTGTCCAAGGGGAGAGATCAAGAAACTTGAAGATGAGTTTCATGTTTTGGTTGTGAAAGGGAACGACCTTAAAGCTTACGACAGAATGTTTCAGGAGCTTGCTTTGCTCTGTCCTTCAAAAGTGTCGGATTTGGAGAAGTTGCTAGAGAAATACATTGAAGGTTTGCCCAAGAGCATTGAAGGAAACGTTACCTCATCAAAGCCTCAGTCTTTGGAAGAAGCAATGTCAATTGCCCAAAGGTTGCTTGACAGAGAAATTAAGCGTAACGCTGCTCAAGGAAACAACGATCACAAAAGGAAGTTTGATGATCGTAGGGCAATTAACAACAACAACTGCAATGGTAACCGAAACCACAACACCCGTAACTATCACCAAGAACGGAATGACCACCATAACCGACAAAACCGCCGACAAGAAGCTGCTAAGGCTTATGTCGCTGCACCCATCGGAAACCCTGGATACGGCGGACCAGACCCGCTATGCAACAAGTACAAGATGCATCACCGTGAACCGTGCTATGCCAAGTGTGGACGATGTTTAAGGACCGGTCATAAGACTCAAAATTGCAAAGCTACAGGAGCTAACTTGCAACCTGTGACGGTAGTATGCCATGCTTGTGGAGAAAAGGGCCACTATAAGCGTAACTGCCCCAACAAGGACAACACAGCTCGTGCTAGGGCATACGTGTTAGGAGATGGAAACGCACAACACGATCCGAATGTCGTCACGGGTACGTTCCTTCTTAACAATCGCTTCGTTAAAGTTTTATTTGATTCTGGCGCCGATCAAAGTTTCGTATCTACTTCTGTTGCCTCACTACTTAATATTCCCCCGACCAAACATAACACCTTCTATGAAATCGAACTAGCCGATGGAGAGCTTGTAAGCACTAACACCGTAATCAAGGGTTGTACCCTACACCTACTTAACGAACCCTTCGTCATAGACCTCATGCCAATTAGAATTGGTAGTTTCGACGTCGTCATAGGAATGGATTGGTTATCCAAGAACCACGCTAAAATTATATGTGGCGAGAGAGTCGTGCACATTCCACTCGGAGACGAAACCTTAATCATCCGCGGAGATCAGAGTAAAACACGTCTAAACATTGTCTCTTGCATTAAAGTCGTGAAGTACATCGAACGAGGATGTCAAGCCTTTCTGGCTCAAGTCACGGAAAAGAAGTCGGAGGATAAGCGACTTGAGAATGTGCCTGTAGTCAGAGATTTTCCTGAAGTATTTCCCGAGGATTTGCATGGTTTACCACCAGCACGTCAAGTGGAATTTCAGATTGACTTGGTGCCTGGAGCAGCACCAGTGGCATGAGCACCCTATAGGTTAGCACCTTCTGAGATGAAGGAGTTATCTGAGCAATTGCAGGAATTGTCATATAAAGGATTTATTCGCCGTAGTTCATCACCGTGGGGAGCGCCGGTGTTATTTGTAAAGAAGAAGGATGGAACCTTCAGAATGTGTATCGATTATCGTGAGTTAAACAAACTTACTGTGAAGAACCGATACCCATTGCCAAGGATCGACGACCTGTTTGATCAATTGCAAGGATCGAGTGTTTACTCGAAGATTGATTTAAGGTCAGGGTATCATCAACTGAGAGTTAGGGAAGAGGATATCCCTAAGACAGCTTTCAGGACGAGATACGGTCACTATGAATTTCAAGTAATGTCGTTCGGTTTAACAAATGCACCCGCTGTATTTATGGACCTAATGAACCGAGTGTGCAAACCTTACTTGGACAAATTTGTGATTGTATTCATCGATGATATTCTAATCTACTCCCGAAGTAAAGAAGAGCATGCTGAACATTTGAGAACCATACTGAAACTGCTCAAAGAGGAGAAATTGTACGCCAAATTTTCCAAGTGTGAATTTTGGATTGAGAAAGTACAATTTCTTGGGCATGTGATTGACAGTAAAGATATTCACGTAGATCCCGCCAAGATCGAAGCTGTTAAAAATTGGACGTCCCCCACTAGTCCTACCGAGATACGTCAATTTTTAGGTCTTGCAGGATACTACTGACGATTTATTGAAGGATTCTCTAAGATTGCTAAGCCGTTGACTGAGTTAACCCAGAAGAAGAAGAAGTTTGACTGGGGAAAAGAGCAAGAATCAGCGTTTCAATTCTTGAAAAAGAAGCTGTGCGAAGCCCCAATATTAGCATTACCCGAAGGAAGTGAAGACTTCGTGGTGTATTGCGACGCATCAGTCCAAGGATTAGGAGCCGTATTGATGCATAGATATAAGGTGATAGCTTATGCTTCTCGACAACTCAAACCTCATGAGGAAAACTACACTACCCATGATCTAGAATTAGGAGCGGTAGTATTCGCTCTTAAGTTATGGAGACATTACCTGTATGGTACTAAATGTACTGTTTTCACCGATCATAAAAGTCTTCAACACATTTTAGATCAAAAGGAGTTAAACATGAGATAACGTCTTTAGTTAGAGTTGCTAAGCGATTATGATTGTGAAATTCGTTATCACCCTGGAAAAGCTAATGTTGTAGCAGATGCTTTGAGTAGAAAGGAACGAATTAAACCCCTTAGAGTTAGATCTTTGGGAATGACAATTAGATCACCCTTACCGTCACAAATCATTGAAGCGCAAGCTGAAGCACTTAAGGAAGAGAATAGACCACACGAAAAGATTTATGGCATGCCTGAGAGCAATAATGGTTTAATAAAGCAGCCAGATGGAAGACTGTGTTTCAAAGATAGAAGTTGGGTTCCACTGTATGGAGGAATACGTGACCTAATCATGCATGAATCCCATAAATCAAAGTGTTTGATTCATCCCAGTTCAGACAAGATGTACCAGGATCTCAAGAAGTTGTATTGGTGGCCAAACATGAAAGCTGACATTGCAGAGTATGTCGGTAAATGTTTAACATGCTCATGAGTAAAGGCTGAACATCAAAAACCATCCGGTTTATTGATTCACCAGAGCTACCAATGTGGAAACGGGAAAGGATTACAATGGACTTAATTACTAAGTTACCAAGGACNGTTTGATTCATCCCAGTTCAGACAAGATGTACCAGGATCTCAAGAAGTTGTATTGGTGGCCAAACATGAAAGCTGACATTGCAGAGTATGTCGGTAAATGTTTAACATGCTCATGAGTAAAGGCTGAACATCAAAAACCATCCGGTTTATTGATTCACCAGAGCTACCAATGTGGAAACGGGAAAGGATTACAATGGACTTAATTACTAAGTTACCAAGGACATCAAATGGATTCGACACAATATGGGTTATTATGGATCATCTCACGAAATCAGCACATTTCTTACCAATCAAAGAGACTGATGATATGAGCACACTGGCTAGTCTGTATCTGAAAGAGATAGTTACACGACATGGAGTGCCGATCTCTATCATATCCGACCGAGACAGCCGTTTCACATCTAACTTTTGGCAATCTTTACAGAAAGCCTTAGGAACTAAGTTAGATATGAGTACCGCTTACCATCCACAGACCGATGGTCAAAGTGAAAGGACTATCCAAACCTTAGAGGACATGCTTCGAGCATGCGTGATTGATTTTGGTAAAGGTTGGGATAAACACTTACCGTTAGCTGAATTCTCTTACAACAACAGTTACCACGCAAGTATTAAGGCTGCACCATTTGAAGCACTATATGGTCGAAAGTGCAGATCACCCATTTATTGGGCCGAGATTAGAGATGTTCAAATCTCAGGACCCGAATTNCTTAGAGGACATGCTTCGAGCATGCGTGATTGATTTTGGTAAAGGTTGGGATAAACACTTACCGTTAGCTGAATTCTCTTACAACAACAGTTACCACGCAAGTATTAAGGCTGCACCATTTGAAGCACTATATGGTCGAAAGTGCAGATCACCCATTTATTGGGCCGAGATTAGAGATGTTCAAATCTCAGGACCCGAATTGGTTCATGAGACCACTGAGAAAATAGTGCAAATCAGGAAACGATTACAAGCCGCCCGAGACCGGCAAAATAGTTATGCCGATGTGAGAAGGAAACCAATGGAATTCCAAATCGGAGATAGGGTAATGCTTAAGGTATCACCTTGGAAAGGAATGATTAGATTTGGAAAACGTGGAAAGTTAAATCCACGATACGTTGCACCATTCAAGATCCTTGAGAGGATTGGTCCGGTAGCCTATAAACTCGAATTATCCGAAGAACTCAGTAGAGTACACGACACCTTTCACGTATCGAACTTGAAAAAGTGCTTGTCAGATGAAACCCTTGTCATCCCACTAAAGGAAATACGAATCGACGATAAGTTGAACTTGATTGAGGAACCCGTCGAGATTATGGATAGAGAAGTCAAGCGACTTAAGCAAAGCCTTATTCCCATTGTCAAGGTCAGATGGAACTCTAGGAGAGGACCTGAATTCACTTGGGAACGCGAGGATCAGATTCGTGCCAAATATCCACATCTATTTGACAAATCGACCCCGAACACCAATTCGACTCTGGATTCCGGGACGAATCCAATCTAACGGGTGGGTACTATAATACCTCGTAATTTCCCATGTCATTTATTAATGCTAAACATTGATTTATCTTAAACATATGATAACGAAGCCATTTTTGCGGGCCAATTTTTTTTATTTTTTATTTTGATATAAATTATCACCCGTGTCACCGATAAATACTTTTACCCGATGCATGGGGATCACCCAATGCATGAGATAGTTACCCGGTATCACCGATTGTCACTCTTGGGCATCACCCAATGCGTTTAATGCGAATGACTCCAACTTGCGAAGCGAAACCTAAATATGAACGAACGATATGTGATATATAGACGAGAACTAGTATTATACGATATATATATATATATATATATATATATATATATATGTATATATATATATATATGTATGTGGTGTATTGCGACGCATCAATCCAAGGATTAGGAGCCGTATTGATGCAGAGATATAAGGTGATAGCTTATGCTTCTCGACAACTCAAACCCCATGAGGAAAACTACACTACCCATGATCTAGAATTAGGAGCGGTAGTATTCGCTCTAAAGTTATGGAGACATTACCTGTACGGTACTAAATGTACGGTTTTCACTGATCATAAAAGTCTTCAACATATTTTAGATCAAAAGGAGTTAAACATGAGACAACGTCGTTGGTTAGAGTTGCTAAGCGATTATGATTGTGAAATTCGTTATCACCCTGAAAAAGCAAATGTTGTAGCAGATGCTTTGAGTAGAAAGGAACGAATTAAACCCCTTAGAGTTAGATCTTTGGGAATGACAATTAGATCACCTTTACCGTCACAAATCCTTGAAGCACAAGCTGAAGCACTTAAGGAAGAGAATAGAACGCACGAAAAGATTTATGGCATGCCTGAGAGCAATAATGGATTTATAAAGAAACCAGATAGAAGACTGTGTTTCAAAGATAGAAGTTGGGTTCCACTGTATGGAGGAATACGTGACCTAATCATGCATGAGTCCCATAAATAAAAGTATTCGATTCATCCTGGTTCAGACAAGATGTACCAGGATCTCAAGAAGTTATATTGGTGGCCAAACATGAAAGCTGACATTGCAGAGTATGTCGGTAAATGTTTGACATGCTCAAGAGTAAAGGCTGAACATCAAAAACCATCCGGTTTATTGATTCAACCAGAGCTACCAATGTGGAAATGGGAAAGAATTACAATGGACTTTATTACTAAGTTACCAAGGACATCGAATGGATTCGACACAATATGGGTTATTGTGGATTGTCTCACGAAATCAGCACATTTCTTACCGATCAAAGAGACTGATGATATGAGCACTCTGGCTAGTCTGTATCTGAAAGAGATAGTTACACGACATGGAGTGCCAATCTCTATCATATCCGACCGAGACAGCCGTTTCACATCTAANTGGGAAAGAATTACAATGGACTTTATTACTAAGTTACCAAGGACATCGAATGGATTCGACACAATATGGGTTATTGTGGATTGTCTCACGAAATCAGCACATTTCTTACCGATCAAAGAGACTGATGATATGAGCACTCTGGCTAGTCTGTATCTGAAAGAGATAGTTACACGACATGGAGTGCCAATCTCTATCATATCCGACCGAGACAGCCGTTTCACATCTAACCTTTGGAAATCTTTACAGAAAGCCTTCGGAACTAAGTTAGATATGAGTACCGCTTACCATCCACAGACCGATGGACAAAGTGAAAGGACTATCCAAACCTTAGAGGACATGCTTCGAGCATGCGTGATTGATTTTGGAAAAGGTTGGGATAAACACTTAACTTTAGCCGAATTCTCTTACAACAACAGTTACCACGCCAGTATTAAGGCTGCACCGTTCGAAGCACTATATGGTCAAAAGTGTAGATCACCTGTTTGTTGGGCTGAGATTGGAGATGTTCAAATCTTAGGACCCGAATTGGTTCACGAGACCACTGAGAAAATAGTGCAAATCAGGAAACGATTACAAGCCGCCCGAGACTGGCAAAAGAGTTATGCCGATGTGAGAAGGAAACCAATGGAATTCCAAATCGGAGATAGGGTAATGCTTAAGGTATCACCTTGGAAAGGGATGAATAGATTTGGGAAACGTGGAAAGTTAAATCCACGATACGTTGGACCATTCAAGATCCTTGAGAGGATTATTTCGGTAGCCTACAAACTCGAATTACCCAAGGAACTCAGTAGAGTACACGACACCTTCCATGTATCGAACTTGAAAAAGTGCTTATCAGACGAAACCCTTGTCATCCAATTAAAAGAAATCTGAATCGACGATAAGTTGAACTTTATTGAGGAACCCGTCGAGATTATGGATAGAGAAGTCAAACGACTTAAGCAAAGCCGCATTCCCATTGTCAAGGTCAGATGAAACTCTAGAAGAGGACCTGAATTCACTTGGGAACGCGAGGATCAAATTTGTGCCAAATATCCACACCTATTCGACAAATCAACCCCGAACACCGATTCGACTCTGGATTCCGGGACGAATCCAATCTAACGGGTGGGTACTGTAATACCTCGTAATTTCCCATGTCATTTATTAATGCTAAACATCGATTTATTTTAAACATATGATAATGAAGCCATTTTTGGGGGCCAATTTATTTTTTTTTGATATAAATTATCACCCGTGTCACCGATAAATACTTCTGAATGTTACCCGATGCATGGGGATCACCCAATGCATGAGATAGTTATCCGGTATCACCGATTGTCACTCTTGGGCATCACCCAACGAGTTTAATACGAATGACTCCCACTTGCGAAGCGAAACCTAAATATGAACGAACGATATGTGATATATGGACGAGAACTATTATTATACGATCTATATTTATATATAAGTATACGTACGTATAAAGATCACCGACGAATCTCTTATATATATTTTATTACCAAATCAACGCCGACATGTTATCAAACGAACCCGAGCCTACCTTTTATATTTATATTATTTTTGGACTGGGTCTACGATATTCACCAAGCCCATCGGGCTAATTCCTTTTCTTTCTTCCATTTGTTTTGGGCCAAGAACACCCCAAAGCCCAACCCGTATTCTTTTTATTTTCTTGGGCCACGACCACCCTAAGCCCACTCGACTCACTTCTCTCTTTCTTGGGCCACTGCTTGGACAAGCCCACCACAAACCAAACACAACCTTAGTTATAGAATTCTTTCATTTCAATTTTTGTTTTGCTTGTCACGACTCGAACTCGACTCCACAAAGCAAATTCGAATTTCATTTCACTTACCTTTCCTTGTTCCTTGTTCGACACCCAGTAAACTCAGCTCACAAACACAAACATACGACACTACGTTAACATTTTTCAAACCTTCGATTTCCTTTCTTTGTTTCCCTTTTACTCGACAACACTCCACACCTCTTTTCTCTTTTCCTTCTTGCGTGAAAGACTAACCCAACACCAACATTTAGCCACCCTAAGTCCCTAAGCTAATCAATAAACTAATCCTAACACCATGCCACCCTTTACAAAACCACATTGTCCAAGGGATAATGTGTCTTTGACTAACCAACAATACATCACATGTTATTCCCATATGTCATAAAATATTCTACTAAGGACATGGTCACATGCTCTTACTTCACAAACCTCTCTTACACTACACATAAACAAGTCCAAAGTATCATTATAGCCCTCACCATCTCCCTAAGTCGATAAGACTAATCCAAGCATGCCTCTTGACTAGATATCAAATCGAATGAGACCTAACCAAAGGGATTTGACCATGTTTTCATTTCGAAAGGACTTCTCATGCATGCTTTCTAAGCTACTTTAAAATAATCCAAAGGCCAAGCCTTCTTTCTCTATATAACCCTTCGAAAACACTCACACCTCACCACACTCAAAAGCATTCAAATCACAAGTTAAAAACACTTCATCTTTTTCTTCCTTGCTCACTGCCGAGAGCTCAAGAGGTTCACACAAAGTTTTTGGGTCAAGTAAAAGTATATTGGGTTATATTACGCGGGTTAACAAATTCGAAAGGGGTTTCTCCAAGTCTTTCTTGCTCGAACACCTTTCACGCCACTCGACCACTTCACCACCCTTGAGGTGTTGTAAGTTTACTCAATCCTATTTCTTTCCTTTCATTATTTATTTTCGTTTTGCATGCATACACTTGTTAACACATAGACTAGAACACTTAAAGATGTAAAAACGCAATAATGTACAAACTCACTCGACACCTATAGAAAAGGGCTCGTTGTTTCTTTTCTAAGCGTACAACCTATATATATTTTTCGACCAACTAATCCTTTGAACCAAGCTAAACCAAGATAAGTCGACATGCAAGAAAATCGAACGCCACATTTAATCGAGCCAAAGCTATGCTTCCTCGACTGTTTTTCTAAAAATCTTTAAAACTGAATTGGGCCCAAACTGGGCTAACGAGCCCAACTGTTTTCTTAAAAAGATTTTCGGTTTGAAATTAAAAAGATTTTCAAAATGTTTTTAATTTATAAAACTGAATTTTATAAAATGTTATAAGATAAAAATGATAACTTTTATAAAAATAAAAGTTAACTTCTCAAAAACTATATTTTGGACTTAATTTGAAAAATATTTTCGTTAAGGGACTAAAGGTGTAAAACTGTGAAAAATTTCGGATAATAATGAAACTATGATGTTTTAAATAAACTTGAGGGTAGAAACTTTAAATAATCAAAACTTAAAGAATAAAGTATAAAATAAATGTTTTGGATTAAAAATGTAATTACTTTTAACCTAAGCGTTTAAATTGTAACGTTTTCAAAGTAAAGGGATAAAACTTGAAAATAATATTTTTACATTAAACCTTTTACATATTGATCAAGGTAAACTAGCTAGTGAAAGCAAGAACCTCAATCAGCTCACAAACACAAACACACGACACTACGTTAACATTTTTCAAACCTTCGATTTCCTTTCTTTGTTTCCCTTTTGCTCGACAACACTCCACACCTCTTTTCTCTTTTCCTTCTTGCGTGAAAGACTAACCCAACACCAACATTTAGCCACCCTAAGTCCCTAAGCTAATCAATAAACTAATCCTAACACCATGCCACCCTTTACAAAACCACATTGTCCAAGGGATAATGTGTCCTTGACTAACCAACAATACATCACATGTTCTTCCCATATGTCATAAAATATTCTACTAAGGACATGGTCATATGCTTTTACTTCACAAACCTCTCTTACACTACACATAAACAAGTCCAAAGTATCATTATAGCCCTCACCATCTCCCTAAGTCGACAAGACTAAACCAAGCATGCCTCTTGACTAGATATTAAATCGAATGAGACCTAACCAAAGGGATTTGACCATGTTTTCATTTCGAAAGGACTTCTCATGCATGCTTTCTAAGCTACTTTAAAATAATCCAAGGGCCATGCCTTATTTCTCTATATAACCCTTCGAAAACACTCACACCTCACCACACTCAAAAGCATTCAAATAACAAGTTAAAAACACTTCATCTTTTTCTTCCTTGCTCACTGCCGAGAGCTCAAGAGGTTCACACAAAGTTTTTGGGTCAAGTAAAAGTATATTGGGTTATATTACATGGGTTAACAAATTCGAAAGGGGTTTCTCCAAGTCTTTCTTGCTCGAACACCTTTCACGCCACTCGACCACTTCACCACCCTTGAGGTGTTGTAAGTTTACTCAATCCTATTTCTTTCCTTTCATTATTTATTTTCATTTTGCATGCATACACTCGTTAAGACATAGACTAGAACACTTAAAGATGTAAAAACACAATAATGTACAAACTCACTCGACACCTATAGAAAAGGGCTCGTTGTTTCTTTTCTAAGCGTACAACCTATATATATTTTTCGACCAACTAATTCTTTGAACCAAGCTAAACCAAGATAAGTCGACATGTAAGAAAATATAGATCGAACGCCACATTTAATCGAGCCAAAGCTATGCTCCCTCGACTGTTTTTGTAAAAATCTTTAAAACTGAATTGGGCCCAAACTGGGCTAACAAGCCTAACTGTTTTCTTAAAAAGATTTTTGGTTTGAAATTAAAAAGATTTTCGAAATGTTTTTAATTTATAAAACTGACTATTATAAAATGTTACAAGATAAAAATGATAACTTTTATAAAAATAAAGGGTAAATTGCAAAAATGGTCCTTAACGTTCCACGAAATAGCAAAAACGGGACCGAGACAAAAAGTAGCGCAAAAGAGACACCAACGTTACGAATTTTTGCAAAATCGCCACCGAGAGGCATTTTTTGTTAACTTTCCCGTTAAGTGCCACGTACTTGAGGGTATTATCGTCTTTTCATGTCCTTTTTTTTATCTCCCGCCAACTTTCGGGGGACTATTTTTGCAAACAACGTAAACTATGTATTTAAAGTTGTGTGCTTTTTCAGGGTACAATAAATCCCCAAAACCAACCCACCGTTGTGCAGATAATCAACCGTCAAACCCTAACATAAAAAAATCAAATCGCAACAACTAAACCCAACTATGGCGAATAATGATAAGAATTATAAGGGAAAGTGTTTGTTGATTGGGGGGGGGGGAATCATCCGAAAAGTCGTGGGGCAAGGTTTTATTAAATGATGAAGTCTTTGAGGATGTTTTGGATGAATTTGGTGATAAAGTTATTGCCAAGTATGGTTCGTATGCAAACATAGGGAAGGAGATGATTGAAGAAATTCTTCAATGGATGTGGAACAGAACCTTCAACAAACCAAATGTGGGTGCTAGCGGTGCCATATCTATTCCTACCATTGGAAGTGGTAGCGGTTGCTCCAATGAGGTAGTTGCATTTTCAAAAAGAGGGAGGGGAAGGCCGGTTGGGAGTGGCAAGAAGAAGAAGGAGAAAGAGGCTGGCAAGAAGAAGAAGGAGGGGAGTCCTAATCCGAGTACAGTTACAGAAAAAAGGAAGAGGGGAAGGCCTGTTGTGACTGGCAAGAAGAAGGAGGAGGCTGGCAAGAAGAAGAAGGAGGGGAGTCCTAATCCGAGTACAGTTACTGAAAAAAGGAATAGGGGAAGGCCTGTTGGGAGTGGAAAGAAGAAGAAAGATGGGAGTCCTAATCCGAGTACAGTTACTAAAAAAAAGGAGAGGGGAAGGGCAAATGGGACTGGCAAGAAGAGGAAGGTGAAGGAAGAGCATACGGATCTTGGTATGTTGATGTAGTATACTTCATTTGTTTGCCTTTTTAAATTTGTTTATGTAGGCTGCTATGACTTTTATATGCATCTCCCTTTGCTAGGTTTAGGATAAACAGAGTAATATGTTTTTAAGTATGCTGTTAGAATATCATAAGTTTGAGTAAATGGCATTACTAAAGTACTGCTATAGAGAGTGTTTGCCATTACTAAAGTATGTTGTTTGAATTTAAACGGTGGCAGGTTTCAATTTAAGTGATTATGATGATGAAACTGTGTTCAGAATGCACAATAATGGGTTCTTTGAATTTGCTCCTTTGAGATATGTACAAGGGAAGATTTCTTCAATGTGTGCCTTTGTCCATGACAAACATATCTTTACCCTTGGTCTGGATGATATGTTATCACGCATTACGGGAGAAAAATGGGTTGTCTTCTTTTGTTTGCCTGGCAAATCATTAGAAGATGGTTTCAAATTGATTCACACAGACAATGATGTGCATACAATGATCGAACTAGGTTGTCAGGCTGGTTTTGTAGACTTGTTTGTTGCTCACACAAAACAGATGTTATCTCAATACTATTTAAAAAACATTGATTCAGAGGGTGAAGGTGGGGAGGTTGTCGGATGGGTAGAAGAAGATGCTAGCTTGCGGTGCTCTAGTACTTCAACTCCTTTTAGGACTAGCACTTCAAAACGTTATAGGAAAGTGGAAGATGTTGATGCTTCAAAACCTGAATCCAGGAAGCAAAAAAAGAGGGTGAAGAGGTCTATGGATAAGGAAAAAGGAAAAATGGTTGATGAGGCTGTTGGTGTTACCAGGAACAAACCGGCTGGTATTGTCATTAGAGATGATGGTTCTATGAAGAACCAATCAGGTGTTGGTTCAGTGAATGTGGGAGCAAAGGGTGGGGGTATTTTGAGACCAAGTGATATGTGTGAAATCACATATCTTTTATTTACCAATTTAAGACCAAAAAGACCAAAAACGCTAACAAATGCCAAAGAAATATGTGTTTTTGCGTTTCTGATTGTGCAGGTAAGGATATTGCAAAAATGGACTTGAATCACACAAAAACGATCAAGAACGAGCACGGGATTGGAAAAGGATCAAAAGCCGGAACCGGGAAGCATTTTTCAAGTACTTGAGCTCAAATTGATATCTATGATCTTTGAAGAATCACAAAATGCCAAGAATAACACTTGAACAAATTTACACATTTGGTCCCTTGAGTTTCTGAAATTACAAAATTGGTCCTTGTCATTTCTTTAAACAAAAGCTGCCTAATCCATTAAAATCATAAACCCATTTATCTTATCTACAAACCCAAAACAATAAAAACCCCCCAAGCCCAAAGCCCAACCAGCCATTTAATCCAACCCGGTCCAAACTCCCTTCCCATAACCCGGTTTAAATAATTATAAAAAAATAACCCTGCGCCACTTTCACCCCCAAATTACCCAACCCAGCCTTTTATATGAACCCTAGTTTTTACTCCACCAAAATTACCCCAATCCCAATTAATTAACTAATGATTGGGGCTTCTAGAAGACTCCCCACGTGCACAGGAGCGTGTCAGAGGGATGTTAGAGCATGTTTTGATCACATGGACACATGGCAGTGTTGGATTGGACACGCCACCTCATAGCTCAACTTTGGATTCGTTTTGTACCACATGTCAGGAACATGTCAGAGAGAATGCACCCACGGATTGCCAAGGTGGACAATCCAAGGGCTTAGATCAAGTTTAACACATCATCACCAAGGATCAAAGGTTGATAATGAAGCAAACTAACACAACTTTGGATAAGGACTGGATAAGAGTGGATATTCGTGGGATATTCTTTCTCTAGAACTTTCTGACTAAAGGATCCAATGCTGCCTCAACACCTCTCCTCATCCTTTATAAATACCATTCATTTTCCTTCATTCGGTGTAGAAATTAGTACTGTTATGCTGTCAAAATAGGGTTAGGATTCATGTTAGATTAAATTCTCTTGTAATTCAGACTTAATCTTGTAATTTCTAGTTGAAATCAATCAAAGTTTTAGTGCAGTTTTGCTTTGAATCCATTTAGGTTACTGCTCTTTGCCTCATTTTATCTTTTAAATAATCAAATAAGCTGTTTCATAAAACTTATAAGCTTCTCAGAAGTTTACTTTAGCTTTTACCAACTTAAACCTATCTTTTTATGTTCAACTTTTATAAAATCAAAAAAAAAAACAGAAAATAAAAAATATATAAAAAAATGTTGAAATTAGCTTTTTCATAATCTGTTTTACTTGATATAAAGCTCTCATAAGCTCAGAAGGTTTTGGATATTGTTCAGAGGTTACATCAGTTGCATTCAGTCAAGTTTCTAGTGGTCAACGAAAGTCAATGGTTCAGATGAGGGGTAAATAATGGTACTGTGGTGGAATTTGGATTTACAGAGATGGTTTAGATAGTTTTATAGGTGAATCAGTGGTGTGTTTGATCATTTGTGTGTGGAATCAAGCTTAAGCACTTGTAAGATCTTATACTCATCTTGTTTAGATTCTCAATTCAATTCTATATTTGTAGTTTAGATCTTGTGTTTACTGTTTCATTGAGATATTTTGATGTATTTTAGTTAGTAATAGTGTTATGTGAACTTGATTAATCAACTGTTGGATTGAATCTGTGATACTGTGCTTAGATCATTTTGATAATTCTGAGTAATAGTAGTTAGTTTGAGCACTTCATTGTTACTGTTAATCTGTTTTGAATGTTGCTGTTATATGTTAGTTGAGTTGTCTGAGCCTGTTTGACTCCATTTTATGTTTGTTCTTTGGATTTGAGTAGTTAACTGTGATGTATAGTGCTTATCTTTGATTCATTGATATATGTTGTTATGGATTGTTGATGAGAGCTTAATTCAGTATATTAGATCAGTGTATGAGTTTATTTTGTTGATTTGAGGCTTAATTCTCAGAATTGCTCATAAAAAGTTCATGAAAAGTCTGTTTAGGAGTGTTTGGAATAAAATGGTTTGCTGTTCATTTGAATTAAAAGTGCTAAAGTTTTGGTTCAATGAGCTTGTATACATCATATACAATCTAATTGAGTCAGAATATTAGTAGTTTTAGTGCAAAAGTCAAAAATCCATATTGATCCAAATTAGTGCTAGAATCTGTTTGATTTGCTAATTGAGAGTCATAATTCCTTTTGATATTCAGCTTTAGTTTGTAGGATTTGTGTTAGAATAGTTCAATTACATCTAGGTAATCAGTAATTAGTGGTTAAAATTCACTTTGGTCAACTGTTTTTGCATACAAAATAGTCAACTGTTTTCATATTCAGTATATAGTGATTGTTGGTAGCTTTGTTCATGATCTGTTTTGATTGTTTAACTGTGCTTAGATTTGTGTGGAAATTGTGTTTTTGGCAAGTTTACTTGGCCTAGTTTGTTAGTTGTTAATCTCAGTTTGAAACATTAACATTTAGTTATTCAAATTTGCTTGTTAAAATTGCTAGAAATCTGCTGTCATCTAATTTGTTCCAAGAATTGTTTGTGCAACTGTTCAAGAGCAAATTTAGAAGTCAATTGGATATTTTGTGATAGGGCTTTTTAGATTTTTGGAATCTATGGTTGCTCAGCTTTATAGAACAACTTTTGGTTTGTAATTTGGTTCAGATTTGAGTTTTTTACAAGCTTGTGAAAACAGCTTGTTAAGCTGTTTTAAAAGAGAAAAAGAAAATAAAAACGTTTTTGATTTTTGGCAATTTTAGTCCTTATATTTTGAGATTTAGTTAAAACAGAATTTAATTGGTTTTCTTTTGTTTATAACTTTGGAACATTACAAAAATAGTCCCTGTCTTTTTAGTTTAAAGGTTTAGTTAAAAGTAAAGTTTGGAAAAATTACAATTTCAGTCCCTCAACTTTTCACTTTTCATTTTTAGGTTTTTTAAACTTTTAAAATAGTTTTGTAAATTTATATTTTTAGTCCCTTAGCTTTTTGCATTTGCATTTTAGTCTTTTAATTTGCATTTAGATTTTATAATCTCGGGATTAGCCCGGGATTTGCATTTCCCTTTGCTTTTATGTGTTTACGTGTGCATTATTTGTTCCCATTGCCTTAGATTGCGTTTTAGTTCATAATTGTAGTTCTTAAAATCAAATCTCAAAAATATTTCACTATTCATCTCACACACACACACCTTTTCATACGTCAATTTCGCCGTCAAGCTCTCGTTCGGAAAACGACCCGAGAATTATTTTCACAAATAATTCTTTGGAAAAACGAACTACCAAAATACCTACATCAATTATGGCGCCGCTGCCGAGGAGGGCTTGAAACGAGAGCGTCGTTTGTTATCGTTTGTTGGTGATTTAAAGATCCTTCTTCGGAAGTTATCGATTTTTGTGAGAAACTTTTTTTAAAAAAAATAATAAAAAAAATAAAAATAAAATAAAAAAATTATAAAATACAAAAAAATAATAAATAAAACACTTTTCACAAAGTGTTTTCATTAATACTTCTTAATAAACATCCTCCGTCTTCCGTTGAAGGAGGGCGGTTGTAAACCATTCCGAATAACAACAAAAGATAATCGTGAAATCAATTGTTACCCGATTAGCTTTTAAAGTGAAAAGGTTTCATTTGACGTAACGGTTAACAAAAACAAAATAAAGAAGATTGTTTTCCAATATATTAAAAAAGACAANTAATTAGTTTTCTTTTGTTTATAACTTTGGAAAATTACAAAAATAGTCCCTGTCTTTTTAGTTTAAAGGTTTAGTTAAAAGTAAAGTTTGGAAAAATTACAATTTCAGTCCCTCAACTTTTCACTTTTCATTTTTAGGTTTTTTAAACTTTTAAAATAGTTTTGTAAATTTACATTGTTAGTCCCTTAGCTTTTTGCATTTGCATTTTAATCTTTTAATTTGCATTTAGATTTTATAATCTCGGGATTAGCCCGGGATTTGCATTTCCCTTTGCTTTTATGTGTTTACGTGTGCATTATTTGTTCCCATTGCCTTAGATTGCATTTTAGTTCATAATTGTAGTTCTTAAAATCAAATCTCAAAAATATTTCACTATTCATCTCACACACACACCGTTTCATACGTCTATTTCGCCGTCAAGCTCTCGTTCGGAAAACGACCCGAGAATTATTTTCACAAATAATTCTTTGGAAAAACGAACTACCAAAATACCTACATCACCAAGAATCACTAATTGCATGCTGGGTCTACGGGCACCAAGATCAATGGGTAACAATGTGGTGTTATTTTGACTAGGTGAGTCTAATGAATTGTTTAGCAAATATTTTGGATACATTGCATTGCCTATTATAGTAACCTCATTTCATTGCATATTTTGACTGTGCAGGTGTAGTTGATCACTTGTTGATTCATCCAGTAGAAGGTTTTGAAGATTGACATATGGATTCATCTATTGGGAATATGTAATGTGTAGAAACAAAAACACTTTAATTTGGTTGTATCTACTAATGTAATTTGACTAATGTATCTTGAACAATTTTACCTCTATTTCGAATACACCAAACGGTGTGTGCAGGCATTGTGATGGGTTCATCTTTTTGGTACATGCCGAACAATATTATGTAAATGTTTCGTCAAGCTTGACTCCTATCAATACTAGGTTTTGTGTTTCTGTTAAGGAGTTTATGGATTGTAAGCCTACTACCTTCAAAGGAACTGAAGGAGCGGTTGGATTGACTCAATGGTTTGAGAAGATGGAGTCGGTGTTTCAAAGGAGCATAAGCAACATTTGGCGACGATTCTTAGCTTGCTCAAGGACGAGCAATTGTACGCGAAGTTCTCTAAGTGTGAGTTCTGGATTCGCAAGGTACAATTTTTGGGTCATGTAATCGATAGAGAAGGATTACATGTAGATCCCGCTAAGATTGAGACTATTGAGAAATGGGCAACGCCTGTTAATGCCACAGAAATTC